>JAQNCA010000004.1:13959423-13976688 GCA_029783725.1 Acanthurus tractus
AATAATAATAATAATAATAATAATAATAATAATAATAATAATAATAATTTATAGTAGTTCATATTTTTGCAAAAAATAAAATTCTTATAAATATTACAAAATGGTGATGATATTATTTGTTATATGATACATCACACCGTTTATACAGTTGTTAATAACAGCAACGACAAAACGCATCTATAAATGGCGTATTAACATGCTAAAGCCAGTCGCGTGATTTTGTCTCAAAATTCAATTATTGAATTAATTTTTAGCTTCCAAGCAGAGTTTATTGCGGCATATCCGACACACTGTGACAGACGCTCAGTCACAACTGATTCCCCATTTAGCAGCATGTCAAAGTTCAATATAACTCCGATTCCGAAACAGTTTGATGAATTCATTCCGTAAGACTTCATCTGCAGCTCCAAGTCTGTCGACCAACAAGACAGCAGCAAAAATACAAAGAGCACAGCCCATCAAAACATGTGTGAGTAACTTCAGGCCATATGCATATTTTGGACCATACAGGCCGTCGGTGTATATTCACTAACAGCAAAAAGCAGGAAAAGAAAAACGTTTGATTTGCTCAATGTAGCGACAGTGAAATGCCTCTTGTACGTCTCTCCAAACTCTCCGATTGCACCAAGTACAATCAGGCTCATAAAAGTCCGTAGATACTTTCCCATGTATAGGCCTAATAAACAAACGTCGTGTTAGCCAAAAGATTGATGGCGCCCTCACAGAATAGACCAGGTCAGGAAGGAATAAAATTCAATCAGAGAGCTGGAATCGTTTTTCATGAGACGGAAAAGGCAAAGAGGGAGAAGGGGGTCAATGAGGAGGATGTCGGCCGCCCAAGCACCATCAACAATATAACAGGACATAGCAGAGAGAGAGAGTGGGAGAGAGAGAGAGAGAGAGAGAGAGAGAGGGAGAGAGATTAGCGTGGTGTGCTTTATTTGAATTCCTTAAAATAGTAAATAAGCTACTACAATTTAAAAAGGGAAAAAAAAAATCCTCGCAATACATTAATCCCTATTAAAGACTTACGCAGAAAAAAGTTGAAATAAAAATGAACTGATACTGTAATTAACAATGAGTCGATAGTTTCCTACGAGGGGCCCCGGGGTCCTCATCCTGTCCCGAGGGGACCACAGCGAAATAGGTACAAATTCAATTTCACTTTCATTTCCCTCCTCCAAATACGAAATAGCCCTGGAAGAAGAATTTACTTGTTTTGCTTTTACAGTTAGGCTTGCTCCTAACAACCCTAATCAGCTGTTGCTGAGAGCTAAACCTCACAGGGGTCCGCGTCTGTTCGACGCTCTTTTAACACGAAGACATTTTGGGACCCCTGTTTCAGCCCGTAGGACGCTTTCCCAAAACGTTCCGCTACATTCCTGGAAATGCACAACTTCCCTCACTGCTCTGGGTCAAATGGCAAAGACAAAAGCGTCAATGTTGGCCTATCCTTTAATATATAACGTGACCCTATCAAGACCGTATCTTTGAGTTGACTTTGATGCCTCGTGGGTTTTTGTTGATGATTGAACAGTATTTTAGAAAACATTAGGCCTAATTTTTTTTTATTTCGTTTTGTCGCCGATCAAAATTATTTCTCGAAACATGATGAAACGTTTGCAGGCACGTTTAAGGAAAAAAATATCTTAACTATTTAATCAGTGTCTAATTTTTTTTCGATTCACTTGAGTAGATTTCATCTAGATGAAATGTGTTTCAGTGTCTATGTTTGGAGGTCAGGTCAAAGTTCAAGAAATGCCTCCCATAACAAAACTATTAGTTTAAGATGATAAGAACAAAATTTTAATTAAATATAATTTACCCTCAGTATTCATAAAGATAGCTTTGGTGTAGGCTAAACCCGTGATGTATATGATTAATATTAAGTAAAAAATCAAATGCACACCTCAGACACTATTTTCACTTTGGGTGTTGACATTATTGATTAATTTGTGCTCCAAGTGATGAAACGATTGGCCTGTGTTTATCTGATAAAGGTTTAATAGACTTGTGGATATTTATCTCCATAAACTTTTTTTCTGTATTGGACGGTTTCCTTTTTCTGTGATGCGTCTGCTGTCGCAGTAATAATTTAAGAGCACCGAGTCTATAGGCTATAATGTTTGCAATTTTTGGTAATCTAAGAACCGACTATTATTCCATCTTTCTGCTTGTAAAGGATGCCAGCTATGCGTAAAAACGCAATGCGATTGAGCCAAAGCTCTTCCCAGAAGAAAACTTATAATTGTATTGCACTGACGTCTCAGGGATAGCCCCTGCAGACTGTGTGCACCTGTATGCCTGAGTGACCAGCTCAGTATGGAAAATGCTGTGCTTTAGCTCTCGGTTAGTGTACGAGACCCGAGCTCCGCGCCATCTGTTTCTAATTATGAGTCCATAGACGCAAGTTCTGTCTGCTCTGCGGCCAAAAGAGTGAAAGGTTGGAGGTCCAACACTTGTCTCCCATAAGGAAAAAATAAGCGCTGTGTGCAGCCTCTTATCCTGCGTGTCTCATTTAAAAGACAAATGATAATTTTCAATGAAATGATTCACTCGGCTTTGTCAAAACAGGCGGAGCGATGAGGTGTAAACAAGGCTTCTGGGTTAAATAAGGAGTTTGAAATCGTGCAGCATCTTCAAGACAGGAGAAATGAACTCATGTGGAGCTCATGCGAGCTGGGGTGGAGGGATAATGGGGTACTGTGACTTCAGACCGACGGGAAACGGCCGACCTGCGAATAACCCGACGGCCTTGGCGAGTTACCTCAAAAAACGAACAGAGTTGCCTTCAAGTTACACAAAACCTGCTTTTCTGCTGCTCGGGCCTGCGGTTTCTAATTATAGCACCATTTTACTCACGGAGCACTTGAATGTCTCAATTATACAGCATGACATACAGTAATTTATTGTCAAGTGCATTTTAATGTTATGAATCTAGTTTTGAAGGTCTCATACACGACAACTTTACAACCTTTCCTTTGAATCTGAAGGACAGAAATAAGCTTCGTTCTGTCGCAGGTGTGGGTGATAAAATTACGTCCTTAAATTTATATTCTTGCTGATTTATTAAAATTGAATTTCTTGAATGTATTAATTGCAAACAGGCATAAATGCAGTTCATTGCTAAATCAGCTAAAAACAAACAAAACGAATGAGCCATTTTTCTACTGTGGATATTGATGCCTTACTCATGTTTTTTTATTACGTTTTCAAAACACACGGTGTCTTGAGCTCATAGTAAAATAAACAGTATAATTAAGTGGATTACCGTTAAATAAAACAATCCAATGCACCAATAAAATAAGTTAGAGCAGTGATTATTTTTGTTTTGCCCTGTGCTTAAATGAATAATATATGTGACTTATCACAATATGCACATTTTTACTAAAACATTAAATGCTTTTCACATTAATTCTTAATTCATAGCTTTATATGGTTTTATGTGCAGAAAAAGAAATCAGTTTCAGTTGTCTGCTAATAGCAGGGAGCAAACTTGAACTCTGTAACTTGTGACATGAGAGGGCCACTTCAAAGCCGTCCAACTTGTGCTATTTGAGCCACGGTAGCAGTTGTCTGTGTCTTTCGCGGGTCTCATCTCATTTTATGGTGCAAGGCGGCCACTGGGCTATGAAAACATCAACAGCAGACTAGACCGCTTTAAGACGGAGACAAGATGAAGCTGTTCTTTCCTCCACTGAGAGGGAACGTTGACAAAATCACATTTAGCTTAAAGTCGCAGTCAGAAAAGTAAGAAATGCGTATAAAGATTCGTTTTAATTTAAATAAAATACTACTATTTTCATAGGTGATTTAACAGTGTTTTGTTTCTATTCTTTTGTGGTGGCAGGCTAGAACTTCGCTTGTTTTTTTCACATTAAACAATTTAATACTAGAATAATTTTTAGTTTAAAAAAATAAAAGCCATATAAAGTCATCAGCTGAATATCATTTTAAATGTATGCTACTTTTTTCAGGAATTTTTGTAACAGAATTTATGTTAAAGTGAAATATTTTACCCACCAATCAAAAGAGTCATATTACAAAAAATAGCTCGAGACAATACATTTACCCACTTGATTAAAAACACATGAATTAGAAAATACAATTTAAAGGAATGCAGATTAATTTCAGTGAATAAAATAAGCCCTCTGCTTTAAGGGCAGCTCTGCATATCTGCATATCTGCACACACAGGGACGACATACTTTCTCTTGATCCATATATCTTTTAAGTCCATGGAAGTCGGTGTCATTTGCACCAAAAGAGAAGGAGACAGTGCTGGAAGTGACCCATCACAATCCAGAGTCCTTGTGGCCTCTATGGAGGAGAAAAGAGTGTCACACAAACCAAAAGGAGAGACAGTGATGAATTAGGCTGCAGCTTAAAATGTCATCTTTCTTTAAATAGAAGAAGGAGGGAAAAAAAGTGGCTTCGCACAAGAGGTGGATCACCGAGGAAAACAAACTTGAAATTTGATTTTAATGGTGCAGTGTGTGCATGTGTGTGTAAGGGGTAAAGCCATTTAAACTCTTAGAGAATCCCACTGGCAAATAATTCCTGGCAGAGTCGCTGTGTTTCTCCGTGCAGGGTTGAGGGATTGTAAAATCATGCTGACTGAGAGGATTTTAATGTGTGATATTAAAAAAAGACAACCATAACTGTCTTCAACTTCCTCTCGAGTTGTTTCCCACTAAGTGCCTCATCACGTCTTCCCTCTCCCTCACATTTATTTTGAATTTCGAAAAGAAGGCAAGTTGAAAACAGCTCTCTTGGACACAGAGACCAGACTAACCTAATATACTGTAGACTACTTATTAGAAACAGATACATCTGCTTTTTCTTTCACTGTCATTTATCATGTATTAGCTCTGTCAATCATGCAAAGAGGTCAGTAGGTCAAAAAATTATCTGATTAAAAAGTGCTGAAAATTTATAGCTACTGCAGTAAATCTGTCAACAAAAGCACATCTAATCAGGAGGAAATGCCATGTCATTCTTTCCTTCGCCAAATCTCCGGTCTGTCCGCCCTTTTTTGACGTTGTTGACAGATTTGGTAAGTGATGTTTGGATAAATGAGGTTTTGGAGTGTAAACACAGAATTAAATCAACCTCATCTTATTGATTAATGGATAATTATTGCCTTCAAGGGATGAATAATGCCTTCAGAATATGCCAATAATGCATTTCTTTGAGTTATCTGATGACGTTTGTCATTTCAAACACGATCGATCATTTAATATGTCTTGATAATACGACTACAGTAGGTCGGGAATTTCACTGTGATTAATAACAGTGTGACTGATTCACTTTGCTACAGTTGCCTTTTGTATTCACAACACCGTGCATCTGAAAGACTGTGAATGTGAGGAACAACAGTGTTTGTATGTGTTGTGTGTGTGTTTGTAAGAAAGTACTAAGAGGCGGGTCTAACCGTGTCTGAGTGACGGTCTTGCACTTATTATTCCTCCATATTTCACAGATTATGTTCAGTCCCTGAATAGCAGGAAGCAGAGATTTACCTGCACCACTTCCCACCAACAGCACCACCACAACATCACTGGCAAACACCCATACATTCACACATGCATTCACACACACACACAAACACATAACATGCTGTGATGGAGTATTACTATATGGAGTGTGAGGTGAAACACAGGCAAGGAAAACAAACCAGTTAAAATAAAAACACTCTGCACAGAAACTGTTTTATATTTTTTTACAGTTTCCGAGCAAATGCGAGTTTTAGTTGATTAAAAATAGAACTTGCAGAACGTGCAGATGGGACATCACATCATTAATCACATGGATCCTATTTGCAGCATTAACCTCAAATGGACCCTTCTCCTGTGACCTGAAACAGCATCAACATACAGTGCAAGATTGTTGAAGTAATACAATATTCAACATGGAACCGAAAAAAAATCCTAAAAAATAGGGTGAGAAATTATTGCAATGCATGTAATATAATATAACCATGTACAAACAAATCTCCTGCATATGAGAAGCACAACATAGCCCTTTTCAGTGATCCAAAAAAGATCTCGAATGTCAGCTGTCTGAGCTTGTGTCAATGGACAATCTCCCCTCTGACCTCTGAGAGGAAAACCATTCCTCCCAACGGTCTTTTTCACAGTCTCATTGTTTACCCTCCAGTCAGTTAACTAATTTTGTTTAAGTCGTTCTTTCTCCGTTTTCATGCTTGGTTGCGATGTGAAGAGCATTCAAAACACAGAGGAGGAGAGAGTTTATGGAGGGCACAAAAAGGGGGAAAGAATTAAAGATTTAAAAACAACATGAATTGGTAGAATTTGATCTGTGGACTCCAAGAGAGAGAATTAGTTGGAGGGGAATATCAGAGAGGTGGGGGTGAACAGAGCTAAAGAAGATGTGATGATGGTCAGGAAATACTTCAGCTCCTCATCATACCAGTCCACGCCTGACTGAAATGCCAATTAGTACATATTGTAGTTTTCGAAAAACAATCACTGTAAAAAGTAATTTTAAAAGTTTAAAATAGTTGATCCATTCATGCTGTCTACAGTCTGAATCAGATTTTTCAAAGCTAAAATGAATGTGTGTCATTTGAAAATTTTTTTAAAATGGACCAATATGAAAATCTTACGTGGCTCTCACTGAAAAACAAGAATAAAAGCAAGCACATATTTTATATAATTTACTGGGTTGACCAACTCTTTTGCCAGAGTAAGTGTTGGCATTGTACGTTTTTGCAAACCATGGATGTCTACAATGCCAACATTTTACTCTGGCGCCTGGGCTGCAATTTTAGGTTGCAACAACCCTAAAGCTGTGGTGAAGGTCCTGTTAGGTTTAGGCACAAAAACCCCTTGGTCAGGGTTAGGAAAAAAGATCATGTTCGACGGCACAAACACAGCTGGAAAAAGGCCCTATGGTGGCTAAAATTAACTCGTTCTGCCAGCTGTAACTCAGCGTAGAAGTGGTTTTGAACAGAGGCCTGTTGCTTGGCAGCCATCTTGCGTACCTCTCACAACACCGCCATCCTCTTCTCTTCAAAGTGAAAAAAGTCAGCTCATATGCATGTGCATGAACTACGTCACTTTACTGTAGAAACATTGATGTGATACGCATGAAATTGAACATATCTGTGGTTTACAAAAAAATGTAATATGCCCACAAATGAACAACAAACACAAAGAAAAGTCAGTACTTCAGACTCAAAACAAACCATGTAGTATCCTCGTGTATTTCCCTGAGGTGTGCAGGTGTGAGGTCTTCTCTGTCTGGTGAGAGGCAGCCAGATGGTGTTTGTGTGTGATGGCGAGCAGCAGCGATACAGCAGTGGTTCCTTTCACAGATCAGCACTCATATCTCTGTTCCATCTCCAGGCTCTCCGCTCCTATAAACATCCCTAGTCCGTGGCCCTCTGATGTTTTAGCCATTGTGTTTACAGTGAGAAGTCAGGCAAACACATGAACTTAAAGACAAAGAGAACAAGGCTGAACAATGGAATGAGTGGCGGAGCGATTGAATTAGTTGTAGTGAAAAAAATCCTAAATGTTCTTAAATGGGGAAAGGGAGATTTTTGTGGATTAAGTATTTAAAAATTAAGCCGGTAAAGTGATTTTCCCTCTTTTTACCGTCCATGCAAGGAGATTGACAGCTTCTCAGCTTCTACTGGACATTATGTTCCCTTAGTATCGCCTGCAGTCATAAACAGATCTTCTGATGGGATTTAAGAAACACCATTTAATCCTGCACGTTTTTATAAACACTCTGCACCCTGTCTGCACACTATCCACCACACACAGTAGGAAACAAGTTCAGCTACACTGATTCAGCTTGGGCGGACCCTGCCCCCCCACCCCCCAGAAAACAGAAGGCACGTTTCAGCCTTCAGGACCTGTGGCAATCGAAAGAAGGAGTACAGGAAAAGTGGAATGCAACACACACATGCACACACTCGTAAGTGCTTACTCACAATTCTTCATTCTGCCAAAATGCCAAATTGTCTTTGCAATGGAGCAACTAGTATTTAGCTTTCGCTTTTTTTGAAAATAGAGCTTTGAATTTTACACACAGGAAAAAAAACAAAAAAACAATCATGCACGTTTCCAACTCGAAGCCAATGCAATGCTATGACTGCAACATCAAAGCGTGCTCAAAGCGATTGTCTCCCCCCCTTGCTCCTTTTAAACTGCTTCTTTTTTCAACTGTAGGAAAGAAGAAAAATCCCCCGAACATCAAAGAGGGAGACAGAGAAAGTAATTTAGTCTTATCTTAATTGAGCTGCAATTTTAATAATGATCTTACACATTGGGACCGCGGAGGAGAAAAGGAGCTGCAGGCTGCGGGACGAGAGGCTGGCTTCCCTGCTCTGTGCTCCAATGCTCTGCTCCGGTTGTCTAATCTCAGCTCCAGACATGTCATTGGCCAATGATTTATGATGACCTAATGTTTTGTTTACTTCATGCTCATAACAGGCGGGCAGATTGCATAGTGCATGCCGAATGGGAAACATGAAAGCGCTGGGGCTGCTCTGCCGGGCTGCAGTCCCCAGCAGTTCACAGAAATAAACAGCTCTGTACTTAAGCCACCTGGCACCTCCTTCAAGTCGAGAGCCAGAGCTGCCGGCCACTGCGAAGTTTACAAAAGTCCCGGGCTGAGTGTTTCATTGGCTGTCATGAGGCAGCCATCAATTGGTAATGTAGAGGTTGCACACTTGATTTAACCTCTGAAAAAACACATTGACCCCTCTGTTCATGCACTGTCTAAATAATTGACTCGCCTTTGGCATAGAAGAGGGCAAACATATGGGGTCTGACAGCTGCTTGACAGTAAGGTCAAGAGTCCAGTAAGTCAGTCCACTTTTAAGCGTCTCGGATTTGGCTTCTGTTTGTGATTTTCTGGTATTTAGCGATACAACTGAGGGGGACTCCAGCAGTCCTACATGCTATGTACAAAAAAAATTCATATACTACTGATGAAAATAAACATCAGTCACATTTTATGTGTTATTTAATTGTTATAGAGTCATCCAGGTTTCCTCACTGGTAAGGAATATGTGGCAAAAATTCGCTGGTGCTCATTTTTGCAGCTTGTAAGGTTCACCCTTGAGTATCTGATCTAGACTACGGTGACTCAAATGTCTTCTCCATAAAAGTAAAGAGAGATATTTATTATGTATGCCGGTGGACATTAAGGGCAGGGAGTCACAAGGTAGCATGAGCCACTTCAGAGCCTTATCACCACCAGCTGTGGGGGTCCCGTTCTGATGCAGGCAGTAAAAAGGGACGTTTCTAATAGCTTCATCACTGCTAATGGCTCTCTATAAAAATCATTGTATAAAAGCTTCAAGGACTAATCGAAGTCCAACAATAAACATTTGGTTTTTGTTGCAGAGTCTCAATGCACATCTTAATCAAATATTTACTTGCTGAGCAATAATATGTAACAAATTAGTTTGAAGTTAATCTCAAATGAGCACAATTTCTTGGAAAAGTCACTTTGAATCCCACTTCCTCGGCCCACTGACAGAATTAGTCAATCTCTGCCCACATCCATTTAGTCATACATTCTTCTGCTGACTGATAGTACTACGCTGGTGGGAGCTGTAGTACAATGGGCCTGGGGTCAAAGTTTGTATGACCAACACTCTGTCTATGTTCATTGCAGGATTTATTAACTTTTTTTAGTAGATACAAATTTAGAGGATGATATTTGTGTAAACAAACAAAAATTTTAAATGTGTTTAACATGTTTCATGCCTGCACTAGATTTGTAAAACTGAATTAAATAGTACATTTGTGAACCAAGCAAGAGTTACACGGAGTAGGTAAGTGTGGATAAAGTACAATGTGTCAGACTCTTCCATTAGGTTTGATCCTGGGTTTGAGTCCAATCTGTTATAGAAAAAAAAAAAAACACTTTGGTTTAGATAAGAAAAATTTCTTTTCAGTTCATCATACAGTCACTGTCTTTAATGTGTGGAATATACTTTAGTTTAGGTAACTACTGATTGTTATTTGAGATATATGTTGAATGAAAATCAGTTCATCAAACAGTCATGAAAAATAATCTATTGGATTTGTGTAAAAAAACACAAATTTTGCTTTTGGAAGATGGTTTGACTGCCATGAAAATTTACACAATTGGTGCAAAATAAATATATAATTGGTAGATACAGTACATTTAAGGACTATTTTATGAACTGCTATGATAAAGAGGTTGAGATACAGATGAAAAGTAGGAAAGTCTGCAGATAAAACCAGAATCGTTTTGGGTTAAATTTTGAGTTTCGCCAGCGGTAGATAAAGGTTATTTGTATAAGGTAAGGTAAGGTCAAATATTTAAACATGGAAGGTAAGATATTTATCTTAAGGGCACCCTCTGTCTTCCACATTATATTATGACAAATTTGAATATCCAAAATAAAATAATATTAAAAATATTCTGCTTTGTCAATTTTATCTTTAAATTTTCCAGCAAAAATTTAACTGTATTTTTAAACATTTTGCAATGCAAATGGGTGAAGAATCAGAAAGTATATAGGAGTAGAGATACTAATAGGTCAAGTTTATCAACTAATTGCCTCTGGCCAAATCTGACCACATCTTGTAAACTCCAACTGTTTAATTCTGTGTGTTTCTTTTGTTTATAACACTGCCCAGAGACCTTGCCTACAACTCCCAGAGATGGAGATGTCAATTGTGTAAATATTTTTCTCCTTCCCTGTCTGGCCATTCAAAATCCAATTTGAAAATCCCATCAGATAGGCATTTCCTCCTTCTGCACCAGCAACCAGAGAAGGCGACTGCTACATTCTTATCTTATCAGTAGTAACAATCTTGCATCTCGTCGTGCCCAAACAGGGAGAAACAGAGTCATAAGTAGTAATTTAGCTCCCACCTCTGCTACAAATAATGCACATACTGAAACAGATATGCAGCTTCTGTCATCATCTTAGATTGGATATTGGCTTTTTGTCAAGCAAAAGAGCAGAAGGGATAAACCTTGTCTTGCTCTTAATACTCCCCCAGCTTTCCCTTCTCTTTCCTCTCTCCTGGCACGGTGACATGCATGATAAGAGAAGCGAAGCAAACTGCGTTCGCTGTCTGGGTCTGCACAGGAAGGGAATCAGTGGTATTGTCAATCAGCAACAGCTCTGCTGCCGTCAGGAGTTAGAACAATGGCTACAGACTCCCCCTGGCATTGGGAAAACGTAGTCACCCTGCAATCTCCCTCGCACCGACAGAGGAGATAAAGTTAAGAGGAAAATGAGGGAAAGTAGCCTAATCCAAAAATGACATTTACTTGCATGCACGTGGACACACAGGCACATTAAGTTCCTCTTATTTTTCCATTTCGATCAAGATTACAGGCCCTCAAGATTGGAGTTATTACAGTGGGTTGGAAAGTTCACTTAAAGAGTCAAGCTGCAATCAACCCTTTCATATCTGGATGCCTTTCACTACATGACACTCAAAATGTGGATGAACATTTCAAGAATAGGCCTGTGCAATAAAAATATCAATGCCAAGAATGCTACAGTGATGATAATGCCCTTATTTCACATATTTACAACTCGAAGAGATATTGCATTACGTAGCAATGGCAGATATAGGATATCAATTATGGTTTATAGTTTATAGTATTTATTTAAACAATGGCTTGTTTCATCTCACTGAAAAAAGGTTAACTGTGGATGGTGGATTAGCCAACTCTAGCTTGCTAATTGAGCTAAAACTAGCGCCACAGGTTGGATCTTAAAAGTTGATTCATGAATGTTAACAGTGACTTGTTTTATTGTGAAAGAGGTCTTAAATATGTGTTCATAGTGGCTATATGCATGACATTGTATTAAGTATAGAAACAGGACAGACCTGCAAACATTAGCCTAATCCCTACTAGCTTTCAGGACTAGCCTCCTCAAAATGGGTAAAGTGCTTAGATGTGGATAGTTAATTGTTAATGTTAATGTCAGTGTAGCTGGCTAATGTTCCTTGGCCTTGAATTCAACTGGAAAAGGTTAGTTCCCACATTCAGACCTCACAAAGACAGGTATCACATTATGGAACATTTTGAGTCTCAAACTCATTTTGGTGAGAAAGCAATAACATTACCACCAGGGCTTTCTTCATAAAGCAGGAAAAAGCGTAGGCTAGATACACTATGAAAACAAACAAAGCCTGTTAATTTAACACAGAGGAAATGTTTTTTACTACAAGCATAAATATTTTACATCCTCATATTGCGCATGCTGGAAATTAAAATGCAGGCTGCTAATCAATAATGCAGTAGAAATGTAAATAATAGCCCTCTAAGCGGCTGTAATGATGATGGATCTAATTGTTTCTGTACAGAAAAATATTGAGGTTTCTGAAAGTCAAAAATGGGAACATGTGGATGATGGGTGGTTAAAATTCTCCTCAAGACTTTTTACATGAATGGAAAGTATGGAACACACTTCTAACAATCTGACACACACACACACAACATCTGTCCGAACAGGACACAGCGAGTGCATCCTTCAGCTGACACTTACTGGAGGGGAAGTTGTGCCTTGAGGCTGTTGTATGACATCAGCACAGCAAAAGCGACACCATTTATCACCGACCACCGAACATGGAGACATTCATAACATCCTGACAGGAAAATCTTGTGGAAAATAATCACTTGGGCTTTGATAACAACTTGGCTCCTTCTTTTGCTCCTCATTTGGACATTGTCTGTTCTGTTCTCGTTTGCTATTCTTTATCTTAATTTATTCATCCTGCATTAAAGCTGCCATAATGTCAATGTCTGTGTTAATGATTTAGAGTTAAAAATATTGCCATTAAAGTATCGTCTGCACCTTAAATACTTGCTCTTTCTGTGATTGATGTTTGTTGATAATTTAGAGTAAAGTATTAGAAGAAAGCTATTAGTCATATTGGATTGGTCAAGACAAAAAGTCATGGGTCATGCGCTTTAGTAAAAGTTGTTCATGTATCATCTCTATGGAAAAACACTTATCAGTGTGATATCCATATTATGGCAAACGCACAAAAGAAGAAAGAGGAGATGAGCAAATCTTTCCAGAACACACTGATTTGGGTCCAAAGGTCAGTCAGTCCTTTCCCGTTTGAGTAAAGCACAGAGTCACTAGCAGCTTTTTTTTTTTTTTTTTGTTTTCTAAAAGACCAGCTCTCACTTTTGGTCTGCCTTTTGTGCCGCGGTTAGAGTCAAGCTTTTGTCATATGTCAGAGGAGCATGGACAGCAGCCAAGCCTGTCCGTGGGTCTTCCTATTTTGACACCCTGAAGCACCTGCCCTCACTGAAGCATGGCAGGGAACGTCACAGGGAGAACAATGGAGAAAGGGCCTCTTTCCAGACACTCCTCACTGGCTGATCCAGCACTGACTGCTTGTCACTCAAGCCCATTAAAGGTCACTGTTGCTTGCTACCCTTCAACCCTCAGGAGGACACACCCTAATGGACCCTGCCAGTTTTTACACTTACTTTTTCCCCTCCGCCATCTCTCCTTTCCCCCTCAGAGGTCAGAAGAGGGGGATATCCCAGAAGGAAATGCCTAAGCTCTAAAGGAGGTGCCTGCACTCTCTATCTTTTTTCCTCCATTACTTTTAGCTTACTCCTGAATGTTATGGCTCTTATGTAATTAAGTGTGGAATGCTGATAACAGAATGTCAGAAGACATTAAATGAACAACATTTGTTTCCATTGATTCTTTCTCTTGGCAAAAACACAATGACTTAAATTCTGCTGGTGACAAGGTTTTTCGCAACTGTGAATAGAAAAAAAATCAGCATGTGTTACATATATCAATGGAGCTACTGCTGAAAGATGAAAAAACAGTTTCTGTTCCAATGTGTGTTGTTATTGGGCTTTATTACTTAAAAAAAAAAGGCAAAGGCAGATCGCTAGTCAAATTTCAAAATTCTATTATTATAAGCTAATAAGATGTGTAGCTGCAAATGATTGCAATTGCATACTTCTCAGTAAATTTGTTGTTCACCATGTATATAATTAGGAAACATTCAAAGTAATCTGTCTCTGCTCGTCTTTGCTTTGAATTTGTTTCCTGATATTACAGGTGCATCTATAGTCTTAAATGGCTCACTTCAAACAGCAAACCTGTGTTTCAAGTCAGATCATAATTCATCTTTTAGTACATTTAAGGTGATGATGGGTTAATTCATGGTGGCAATTAACAGTTGGCAATAATTCTTCATTAAAATTGTCTTGTTTGCTTTTGGATGTACTAATTAGTGTGCAAAAGTAGAAATTTATGGCTATTTGTTTTGTAGATCAAACCACCCTGAAAGGTTCCTAAAATAACTCTAAATATGTTAAATGTTGCCAAAAATATCACAGAAGTTTCATCAATCCATCCATACATCCATTACCACCTTTGGAGCCTGACAGGGGGTGCAAATCAGGTGGCTCTTAATTTAAAAAATCTAACCATAAATGGATGGTATACTTATCTTGGTTACTTTGAAATCATTGCTTACATCCGTTAGACCAACACTGAAGACAGAACCTAAACAGCAACGAGACA
Organism: Acanthurus tractus; assembly: GCA_029783725.1. Taxonomy (NCBI): domain Eukaryota; kingdom Metazoa; phylum Chordata; class Actinopteri; order Acanthuriformes; family Acanthuridae; genus Acanthurus; species Acanthurus tractus. Next base: position 13,973,965 of record JAQNCA010000004.1, read on the forward strand.
AACTGAACAAAAGCAGAGGCACGCACACAAGCAAACCTGCACACTCAAGCACAAGTGTGTTCAGCCATATCAGCCCTGGCATTCCAACCCCTAGCTTAGGTGCAAGAAATGATTTAAGTCTCTTCCTCTTGATAAATGCATACCTTCACTGTAGTAAAATGAGGGGGTGCAGGGAAGGAAATATGAGGCACCTGAAGCAGTGGAGACAGGACACTGTGGCGATTCTTCATGCTGCATCTCATTCATCTCTGGCGCTGTGAAGACAGATAAATCTCTTTTTTTATGGCAACTCCATCATCGAGCGCAGGAGATAGAGTGCCCGCTGCCATGGTGATGACGACTCACCCCTATCACTGCACCACACAGGCCTGAAGTATAGGGAGTTACGCTTGACTGCCTGCCCTTCGTATCCATCAAGACCAGATATGAAAGGACTGTTTGTAATAAAGAATATTGCCTTTATGGCTGAAATTGGGTGCTACTCTGTGGGCTATTGATGAAACATGTAAAACGCATTTAACAAACATTTAACAAATCTTTTCTATGTGAGGGTGTGGCGGTCAAAAATGGATATGCTGAAGGTCCAATGCACGTCAAGATCTCAACTCCAACTTCAAGAGTGCTGAGGTAATCCAGACTCAGAAAATACAGGATAAGATTAAATGACAAGTTAGGTGCAGTGTAAGAATATCAAGAAAATGTGGGATTATATGCACACTTCCAAAAGCTTGAAGAATTAAAACTGTCACAACATAATAAATACTCTGTCATATCTGACATTAAACATCCCATGAAGGTGGAATAGATAGCAAACCTCAGCAGATATCTTATTTTCCATGTTCAACAGCTGAATCACATCAATACCCCTTTTTTCCTCCCAAAAAGTGCAGAGAGAGAAGGGAAAAGTAACTCCTCCAAAGGTCTGCTAATAGCCCCAGGCAAGCTTCAACCACAGAGCTGTCCATCATCAAGCTACAGTTCCTTCCTCTGGATTATTAGCGAACGTGAAGATAATGTCAATCAGTTTACCTGCAGCAGTGACAGCTTTACTGAGCTATGTCTGCTCCTAACTTTTGCTGACAGCCTGACAGATTTGGGGATTTTATGTCTTTGTCTGGCATTAGCTTTTAGGAGACATCATGTTAAAAATCAATCAAAAAGTTAAACAAGTTTAGAGGAAAATGTCATTTTTCCTGGAATTTCAGTTGATATAAATTACAAATATTGCTAAAAAAAAGATTTATTATTCAAGCTCTACAGTATATAAATTTTAGTCATCAAAGATATTTGATTTTTCTGTTTCAGATTGATTTTTACCTTTTAAGTTTGATCTTTTGAGCTTGCTGATGTATAAGGTATTCAAAAAAAGTTAAATAGATTTAATGGGCCGTACAAGGTGTTAAGGTAATATAAAGCGGTTTGAATAAAGAATAACTTAAGATGCAAATCATACCTATCATATCTATATATTGAAACTAAATCAGGGCTGTGATTGACATTTTAGATCCTCTTTTACTTGGACGTAACATAATCTCAAAACGTCTTATGAAAAACCTACACCCGAATGAATAAATAAAGAAGAAACATTATAAATAAATCATAAACACTCGAAGGCAGCAAAGTAAAATGGGGATCATCTGAGACTTTTGAGCAGAGTCATAAACCATGTGAGCGAAAGAGATGATAGCAGGTCGCCTGCCTTGTCCATGGCAGCTGTCAGCCTTGGCTCGTGGTTCCCTTCTCTGGGTCAGAGGTCATCCAGCTGTGGCCCCTCCCCCCCCTTCTCCTTCTCCCCCTGACACAGCAGATGTGGTCGGACCACCATGGCGAGGGTCTGACCACATCTGGCTCTGATTACAGCCAGACAATCCAGCTTTATCAGCTCCATTCACTTCGCTGAGCTCTGCTACACTCGTTCTCCCAGAGGTGATGTGTGACACATTCTCAACTCACCAATACAGGCTTTACAGGGTGATTTATACACTATTTAAGCCTCCAAAACTGGACTATGTGCTTTTTAAGTCCTATTTCGTTTTAAATATAAGGCATGAACATAATATCTGTCTTATAAAACTGAGAATGACTCAGCTAACTGCACATTTCTTATCTACCTGCACAGTAAACTTTTATGTTCTCTTGCCCTTTATTTCCCCTTACTTTCCTCCTCAGGAAAAGCGATAAATCCCTGCCTGTCAAACAAAACAAATGACTAATGACTTAATGATATACTGCTGTCTCTAAGGACTGCTGCTGAACCTCCATCAGTTTGTGACAGTGAGTGTGTGTTTAAGTATTTGCCTGCACTTGAACATGTCAGTTCAATCGACAAATCATGTGAAAACATCAACTTTCATAACGCACAGAGCATTTCATCGCTCATTAGCCTCCATACGGTCATGTGATCTGGATGAGAAATGTGTCACACTTGCAGATAGAAATCCCAACATCCATAAACAAGGGAGTTTAAGAAAGGATTGTGTTGCATACAGGGATCACTGGCTGCGGTTTATTTTCCCAGGATGCCTTTCCCATTATCCCCACCCCTTCGCCAATGAAATCTCCACAACCCTTAGTTCCTGTGGTTACATTGGGATATCTCAAATCACTTCAAACAAACAGTTGTAAGAAGATGAGATGGAATTCCACATTTATGAAAATATGAACGTGAAATTGAGTCCACCATGAAAAATCTATGAATATTAAGTGAGAGGGAGAGGCTTTATG
>JAQNCA010000004.1:13976788-13998997 GCA_029783725.1 Acanthurus tractus
TTTATGAAAATATGAACGTGAAATTGAGTCCACCATGAAAAATCTATGAATATTAAGTGAGAGGGAGAGGCTTTATGATTGTTTGTGATACCGTTCTATGGCAGCGACAGTGGTGCTTGACATCTCCTTTATCCAAAGTGCTTCAAGTCTTATGTATCTGCATTTCATGCCATGTCTCCTGTGGCCTGCTGTCCTCAACATATCTAAAGCTAATGGGAGATGTTGTCCTGGGGGTTTTTATCACAATGCTTTAAACCCTCTCCTTCTCTTTTATCCCTCCAACCATCATCACCTCCTTTGACCCCACTCCACCCCCGGCGGCAGCCCAGTGATGGGCCGCTCTCTGCAGGCTTCCGCATGTCAGGGGTCCCCGTGCAGTCCACTCGCAGGGACACAGGCATGTGCATTAAAGCTGTCACCGCCTTCTACTGCTGCCAGTGCTGCTGGAGGTTATCTCCCCCACAGACGTCCCAACTGGCTCACTGTAGCTGTTTGATCTTTAATACTGCTGAATGACTTTTGCTTCCTTCATCTTGAATCATCTTTGAATTGAGATCTGAGATCTGCAAAAAGGCCTGTCAAGGTATGTATGGATTTGTGGATTAAAAAAAACTACAAAGGTCAAATTTGACACACTTGGCGGCCTAAAACAGTGCTTGACAAAAGTTTGAGGTTTAGCTGAAGTTTTTGCCTTTACTGGGCCCAACTGCTGATGAGACTCAGGGTTTATGGATCCTATCAGCAACAGGAGGAAATGGGTGGGGTTTGTTGCTCTTGAACTGTGAGAACAAATAAACAGAATGCTAATTAGAGAAGTTCAGTTGTAAATGACCCCCCACTGATGGTGAAACTGCCAGTCACGGGAGGAGGGGGCATTGCCACTTCATTACTGTAAAGGTGATAATAGCCCAAAAGGTCTGTCAAGTTTAGTGTGGCAACTTTAAAGAACTTTTCCTACTTCACACCATATCTCAACAGAAAAGTAACTGCATAAAAATCACACATGATAGCAATAGCAGAAGCAAAAATCAATGCCCTATGTAACGGTTCCTGACCTGAAATCACAGGTGGACACAACAGAAAAGATCATAATTGTAAGCTTTCTGGTGAAAAGTCAGATAAGTGGATCGATATCATTTTCATATCAGTCCCTGATTTTAAAATGAACATACAGTCTGACGGCTCAACTTAATATTCGGATGACAGTACAGATTTGCAAATCATTCACACCTCATTCGCTGACATGGGGCAGCTGCAACGCAAAAGCTAACTTGCAAGAAATTGGAAACCGGGGATTACTTACATGGAAACTTTTTCTCTCTTTAAAAGTGGTATATCATTAAAATCGAACATGTTGCCTACTGGCTGAGGAGGTTGCTACTTTTTAGGTGTCATCAAAGGGACCCAGTTGGTTGGACCTCCAACATGTGTGTGAGTGTTTTCTTTTGGGGGAGGAGTGAAGGTCTAGGGGACTGCAGGGAGCTAATTAGAAGCTATTCTCTAACTCAGGGCCAAATGGAGCAATTATCTGGACGAGTGAGTAGATAATTCCCTCCCATTCATCTCCCACTGTCAGGGTCCTGCTACCCACCAACCTGTGCTGAGGATTGGATGCTTGGGCCTGTTGACACCTAACCTTTATGCTAAGCACTGTGTTGCTCTGTTATAGAGAACTCCCTGCTTTCTCTTAGCAACAGCCAACTTGGTGGATCACCTAGCTGATAATTTCTCCCATGGATGTCACATACCAGTGCCAACCCCCAACAGGATTTATGACTACCACATATCAGATTCACCTAATGAGTCTGTTTGACACTGGGGGGAGAGCTGCCCTAAACGAATGATTGATGCAACAGCTTGATAAGTCCCACACTTGAAAAAAAAAAAGCAACATGGACTTGGTGATTCAATTAAGATTTAAACAGGAGGTTGGTAAATGGAAAAAAGAAAACCAGATTACAGATGAAAACAAAAATTCTGCCACGCTGCTACATTTTACGATGTAAACACACTCCCGCTCCATACATGAGTTACAACAGGTGAACAGTTTGTTTTCACCAAAGGTCACTTTGAGACACAATGTGGGAAGTAGGTACTGGAAGTTGAAGACCTGTGTCCAAAAGTTTTACATTTCACTGCACATTCGAGGTTAGCAGCAAAGTTCACGCTGCTGACAGGACATGCCATTTATTATAGTGAGTATCTCACTTATGACCAATACAAAGCAGGCATCCTTTCAACACTTTTTCTGTACTGAAAAGAAGTGTTGAGCAAACAGAACCTAAAAGACTTCACTCATGCAGAACTTAGGCACATGAGTCACTGGCAACATGTAAGCATGCAGTTGTTATAGTGGGTCTAAAATAAATAAAAAACGGGGTGGAAAATCAGCACAGGTAAACATTTTTGCTCAAGATAAAATTTTATTTGGCTAAGGGACTTATCTTTGTTCTCAGTGGGTCACTCATCCAGTATTTTAGAGAAGAACAAATATCTTGACTGAATTAGATATGAGATCTGTAAAAGTCTGGGTTAACACAAAATCATGGGCATACTTCGCATATACATTGTTAGTATGTATGTTGCTAGATAGCTACAGCTAGCTAAGATGAGTACTGTCTGAATTATACAGCAGCAATTTGTAGTCATTAAAACAGAGACTGTTAAGTGGCAAGTTTTGGTTTGTTGTTTGTGCAATATTGTGAGTGCATATTATTATACAGTACATTTGTCATTAACACTAATCCAAAAAAGGTTGAAGTTGCTAAAATATAAATAAAACTAACATGATGACTAAACCTCTTACACAGATAAGCTGCTAAAGAGACGCCCACTATAAAAACAGTTCTAAAAAAACCTTACTGTTGACTGTGTGTTGGGAAAATTTAGTTTATGCATGTAATTGTTTAAAATTATGTTAGCTTCATTTTTCAAAACATACAGCCATTTGATTTTGAGGCATTACTATGTAAGAAATAGTAAAATTCAATCATAACAAGGTTGTGCAAGATAAATTTTGTGCCAGCGCACAGTGTCCGTGTAGTAAGAGAGCTGATACTGTATCACATTTGCAAAAACAAGACAGATTTTGGTCAAACCCACATGTCTCCTGCAGAATCAGATTAATAGAGGTCATATCTCTATCCTCCACCACCGGAGAGGGTTCACAGAGGCAGAGGGAGATTTAGGAATGTCTGCTCTGGGGGCCTCTAATGAAATATTCAATCACTGAAGATGGAGAGAGCTCAGAAGACGGCACCAGGCCTCCCCTGTCCTCCCACCTCTAGATATACATGCTCCGTCACACCTGAGTAATCTCTGCTCTCAGATCTGTTGCATAAGGGATCTTCTCACTTCACAGCCAAATGTCTGTGACAGAGCTGCTTTTGAAAGTCTTCCTCTACCGTTTTCTTTCCTTCACTTCCTCTCCTTCCCTTGCAGCTGAGTTAAGGAGACGGGGTGAGAGGAAAGGGGCTGAGGCATCCACATGACCTTGGAATTAGTAGAACTCCTGGGACGCAGCTTGCTGGGTGGGACTGCATTGGCAGCTGCTGGATTTTTTCCCCTCGGGTGTTTAAGATTAATGCATGCATTGGGGTTTGGGGGTGCTGAGGCAGTGGGGGGCTTTTGGGACATGTGCGGTTGGAGCAAGAGTGATTCAAGAAAGGTCTGTACACTGTGAGGGACTTATGCATGGAAGAACTTTAAGGTGTTGTTTACAGTATGATAAGAAATAATATTTTAAAGATTTATGCAATTTGAACCATTTACATCATTTGATTTATATGCTGTCTTATTTTTAAAAAAGCAACATTGGACATACAGTACATTTTGGATCATACCCCTTGCATCACACTGCCACACAGGACATGTGAACTGTTCCCTATAAGAACACGTACACCCAACCAACACTCTGGGGACAGAGATATTTCGATTTTTCTCATCTTTTGCACTTTTTTTCTTGTGATAATGATTAGCAATTGTTGTTGTTTTATTTATCACATTCTAGATACAAGAACAACATGAACATTTATATTTTGTGTTTAGATATATTTATTTTATATCAGAACTTATGTTTAAATTTTATTGATATATTTTAGACTTTCCTACTTCTAGGAGGCATCTAATCGGAGCATCTGTAACTAAAGACAATTTCCCCTCGAGGATCAATAAAGTATTTCTGATTCTGATTCTGATAATTCACAGCATTTTAATTCACTTTTAAGGATCATTTTGGTGATTTTGCATTCTTTACTTGGGTATTATGCACATTGTGCTGCGATGTTTCTCACGTTTGAATGCATTTTCTTAGACTCTCATGCCATTAATCTCCCTTATATATTCAAATTAGCTGACTCTTGAAACTCTGCAGTGTCACGCAAGGAAGTTTTACAAGAACAGTGTGATGGATTTTCTCTCTGTAGAAATCCAGTAATAAAACCTGGAAGTTTATTGAAACTGATAGCTACCTGAAAACTGGAACAACTCTGACACTCTTACATGCATTCTTTGCATAATGGTAAGCAGCAACATAGGGCATACATTATTTATAATTAACAATTTAAAACCTGAGAAAATAATGGCACAGTCTCAATTTAACATATACATTATTTTAACTGGGGCACCAATGAATTTAGGCTAAAAAATTTGCACCTACCAAAAATTTAGGATGGCCGTGTGTTACTTGATGCCCCCAGTAACAAATCTTTAGTGGCTTTTTTAACAGAGCTCACCACCCCAGGAGGCACTTTTACCTACAGGTCTGCCACAGTAGCACTTTGAAATGGAGCTTCCAGACCTCAGGTTAGCTCAGCTGCTCAGGCAATCAGTCCTTTTCGTTTTGTTTTTTTTAAAATCTAGGAGTGAGTGTGGCTGTGCACACACGTGTGTTTGTTTGTGCACTGGGAGTTTGTGGAGTGTGAACACGTTGTAGCACAATGCATTTAACATGTTAGTGTGACATAAATCCCTTGGCCACAGGTCCTAAGTGTCACCAACATGGGCAAATAAATACTGGAAATACGGGCGTGCACTGACTGACTTGTCATTGCTGTTTGACTTCTGTATGTGTATTCAGGCCACTTTTATCTATTTATCCAACTGTATTTTGATTAGATGAACAAATGTAGAAAGATAAATGCTAAAACAGTCAGGTCTGTCCCATAAGATGTATATTTATCCTGGCACTGTGAAGTGCTTTATAACACTAATCCTGCAGAGTTTTCGTGTGTAAACAACATTTGAGATTATGTAAAAACATTTTAGGATTATGTAAAGGAGTGATTAGTCAGAGAAGGCTGCTGGCTCGGCGGCGTGCATGGACACTGCTCAGAGAGGCTGTACTCAACAAGCCCTTTCATCTGGTATTAATTCAACAATTTTTATTTAAGTTTCTCACTTCTCACATCTAAGTTTGTCTTTGTTTCTGACAGGTGTTGAAAAAGAAAGCTACCACACATTCGAACAAAGCAATCATGTCTGCCTCAGTGCGTTCAGTGATACACTTCTTTCGCCTCACAGTTTCTCTCTTTATTTGAATTCCCACTGACCTCATGACGTAGCATGGAATCAGGGTATTAATCTGGACTTAGGCCCAGCCTGTTCCCGGCCTCTCATCTTGGGAGTGCCTGCAAAGGTGCCCGAGCGGACCAAATCCTGGCTTCATTTCTCCATATGAACTCATTTCCTTGTGGTGGTTCTCGAGTTCATGGCAATGTAACCTGAGGAGAGCATGGACTGAGGGCCTCCAGAGGATGAAAGCATCCAAAAGCCTGAGAATTAACCCCTCGGGTCAACTGCATTATCCACCTCTATTTATAGTTAAACTTTAATTTTTAGCGGGTGAAAAAAGGCAAAAAAACAGGATTACAGGGGTCACAGCAAGAGATTTGCAGTTAATTAAATCAATTGTAGAGATTGACAAAATCTGTGGCTTTTTCCATTCAATATTCTGTCCACTTAGTGACATCTTAATTAGATTACATGACTACATTTCACAATCAAGTTTTGTAAGAGAAGAAGATCTTTCTTTTCTCTCTGAGAGGAGACTGAAAATGCCTTTGATTTATATCATCAATCTCCTGCTTTTCAGCAAATGTGTATTAAGGGTTGCTGTTAAGTAACTAATAAATATCCTCTAACCAAAGAGGGTATTTAACTTTCTATATGTTTATGAGTTATAGATCCTGCAGTCTCCAGTTCCAAATTGTCACATATTTGCTGATTAATAATGAGTCAAAAACAGCCTCTTCTACACAGAACAGAAAAGTCCTTTTCACCATAGTCTAGCTTTTAACAAGTTTTTTTTCCTAATCATTCAGTTAGTTTAGAATAATTAAAACTGATGTTTATTATACTGTAACAACAACACATATGACCAGGAAAAATGATCTACAAATTACCCACTATGTTTCAAAAAGAGGCTACTGGAGAGGAACACTGACAAAAGCTTTAAACAGCCACATTGCAGGAAATTCACTGAAATATCTTGACAGTTTCTCTGGAATAATAAACATATCTTAATATATTCAGGTTTTAACTGTTCCTCTGAATCTTTTTGAACTCCCACTCAGGTCCCATTGGGAGGAAGTAGAGTAGTCTGGTCAGCTATATTTACTTAAATCTTAGAATAGAGTCAGTTATGGTGATAGGAATACCAGTTTTGTTAAATTTGGCTGTACAGGACTTTTATGTGATGCATAGTCAAGTACAAGAGAGTGGGTGGGGGCATGCATGAGTGAACTAAATACAAACAGTAGTAAAGATGGAAACTGTTATATTAGTGTACGTGTGTGAGAGAGAACAGAAAGAGAGAGGCAGGAAAAATGCTTGCATAAGGTTTCTTTGTATTACAGGGTAAATCTATCAGGTATAAGACGAAAGATGGAAACGTGAAACATGACACACAACAAAAACAACACAAAAATTAATTTCTTACACATATTAAATGATCATTCACATATACTAACTATGTGTATTCAGGTATTTGGTGCTTGTCTGAAGAACATAAATCCCCTTAATTTAAGGGGAAATTCGCTTTTTTGCCTTATGCAACGTGAAATGTCTGTAGCAGGATGTGAGTCCAAAATATAGCTTTCTTGTTTACCTCTTAAGTAGCAAGATAAATCAGTCAGTCTGCAAGGGGAAATCTCATAATGCTCATAAAGTTCTGCATTCACATTTGCATTCACATTACCTGTTCTTACTCCCAACCAGTTACATACAAGTGGACAGGGCCACTAGGCATCACTCTGTAAAGCTGACTGTAGTGTCTGTGCCCACTCACCTTACTTTGAATATGAAACTCTGTAAACCCAGCAGTGGCATTACTGGTCATAGCAACAGTTTCATAAGACAAAGTAGAAAGGGTGAAAAAGGCCCAAGAGGGATGAAGGTGGTTTACAAACTGGACTTCTATCCAGAAGAAAGGAGTCTTATTCCCAGCGAGGGTTTCCAAAACCAAACCAAGTCATTGTGATGCTCAAATGTGTTTTTTTTTAAAAACTGTAGCTTCATGGCAGCGAAGTTTTACACCTTGCAAACTGAGGATGAAGGAGTGATACCAAGGGGTTCAAGACCAAATATCAGTATGTGACAAGTTTCTGATAAGAATGTGCTAGCACTAAATCACATGCTGTGTACTGCATACTTCATATGCGTCAATATTTTCACAATAGATGACTAAACATTCCATTATCTCAATCAATATATTAATGAGCAGATCATTGATTGTATAAGAAATAAATCAGATGTCTTGTTTTTCTTACTGAAGTCGGACAAAAGTCATTCTGAAAATTTAGTTGAGGCAACCAATTTAGGGTTGGGGTTGTCTTTTTTGGGGGTAAATCAGACTCATTAAACAAAGTACATTGTCTGACAAGGTGGAATTGTACATGTTGTACTAAGCAACATTTCCAAGATTATTAAATTGTCATAGCAAGAAACAACAAACCATGGCCTTGCTATGCCATTCGAAGGAACCTGCATCTGCACCACCCTGTTACTGGCACAGCTACATGAAATACAGCCATTATTTTTGTTATCCGTTACACCTGTGAGCAACAGAGAGAGAGAGAGGCAGGACTGGGTCCCATTTATTACAGCTCACTATATAATGAATAATTATTGAGTAAAATGAATACCAGGTGACACCTTAAATGAGAAGATAGATGATCTCGGGTTTGAGCATGATAATGACCGAGCGGTAATTGCTCCAACAGTGTAGGTCCTCTCCTTGTGTTGCTCCAACTTACCCCGCCCAACTTTCTTACTGCAGTTTGCAGCTGCCCCCCCAAACCCCCCCAAACCCCACGGTAATGCAAACCCTTGCCCTGGAGCACAAAGGGAGCCTGTGTGAGGTGTTCACCTACCCCCACCTCCCACCCCAGCCAGGCTCTCTCTCTCTCTCTCTCTCTCTCTCTCTCCCCCCAGTGTGGCTGTTGTGCTCCATTGGCTGGATGATGGACTGAGCGGGACAAGGCAAAAGTTCACACACCTTTCCTGTTCACATGGCAGGGAGGCCGGCGTGACCCCGCTGTGCTGCTCAGGGGCCGCCTCCCATGTGCCACTGCTGGCTGCTGGCCCTCCCTCCTCCTTGCACTACAATTTGTCCCCTCATTTAAGGCCAGCCACGCCTCTGTTGTCCTAATGCTATAACTGCTCTCAACTGCGCTCAAGCCTGCCATTTCCTTTCCAGAAATGGAGAGAGGAGGGGATGTAGGGGGAGGTAAAAAAAAAGAGAGGAGTTTCTTTGTATAAGGCCAAAAATTATGAGTATATGTGCACACAATGGGCATGTTATGGTTTAGCTAATATACAGGTTTAGAGCAAAATACAAAACTTTTTCCATGTGCTTGTTCTTTTTCTGTCATACCTGTAACACAGCATCCTACCAAAAAGTTGTCTCTGCACTTTGCAGAATTTGTCAATCCATGCTTCTGATAGAGATGCGTGTGTCTTTAATCAGCATGCACTCATCATGTGTGACAAGCTGCAGCAAGCAAAACAAATGGCAGTACCACCGTGCTTCCTCCTTTCCCACAATTCAGCTGTCTCACGGAAAATGATCTGCCAGTGACTGAGCACAATTTGGCATCCCCACCCCCTGCCCTGCTTCACTACAACCACCACCAGCACCACCACCTTCCCTCAGCACACAGACACCCACCCCGCTGACCCTAACACATGCACACTGCCCTCACTTACGCCCCTGGTAAACACGCTCCACTTCAGCCCAGAGGATTTCATTTTCTAATTTTCCTTGACTGAGAAAACAATACACATGCCTTAACAATGTTGACATCTCTAATGCCTTAAAACACAGTAGTAATGGAGCTTTGATTGGTAGTAAGTGGATACAGGATTACAGGGAGTTGCCTCACTGTACTGGAGTCTTTCTGACCTCCACTGAACTAAGTTATCTGAGTTAAAACAATATGAAATATGGAAAAAGAATATTTTAATCTTTTACATAAAGTTACACAGAAGCAGAAGCAGAGGCAATCAAGCAAAGTTATTGTTTAAAATCAAACTTCAATGTAACAAATAATGTGTTGTTTTTTAACGTTTTAGATTCAGTGTCTCATGCATTGTGTGTTAGTGGTTACACACTAACTATGGAGTAACACATTTAGACTTTATATGTGATTTATTCTTATTGCGATAAAGGTCACTCTGGTCTGACACACATGACTGAGGAAAGCAGCTCACAAACACACACAACCCGGGCTGACGAATGTGAGGTGGTTGATTTTTTATCATTGTATGATGGGACGGGATTGTTTGTCAACAAAGTATCGTTTAAGTTTTAAACTGTGTAATTAATAAACATCAGCTGCTGCCTCCCAGGTTTTAATAATGCATTTCGTCCTCCGTTATAATCATTTGGTTTGCAGAAGGCAAAATGGGAAAATACACAAGAGAGCAGGACTAGGTTTATAAATGTTCTCAAAAACTGATTCTGTCAAATAACGGTTATTCAATCTTTACATTGTGTTCTATGCCTTTCCAATACTGTGTTTGTTTTGAAATCTGAGCGTTCTGATATAACTGTGGAAAATGTAAAATATAAATTATAATCTAATTGGATGTTGACAGATAACTCACTTGTTTTGTTGAGAAATTCCACACAGTTACGAGCAAACTGTTGTTTAAATTGCCCATTCAGCTATGACTAAATGAGAAATTCACTTGCTCTTTTGACGACAGTGACAAACGGAGAAAAATGTTTTTGCGGTAATCAGTGAATGATTGATGCAAAAGTTCAAATGTGATATTAAATCTACCAAAACAAAAACTGTTAATGTTTTACATCAAACTGACAAATGTCTTGTTACAGCCAAAAAATGATCCATATAATTTCTGTAATGAATAAACACTAACAGCTCCAGTTCACTTATGTCCCCAGTCTCTTTATAAATGAACAGTTACAACTTTCCCTCAGCTGTAAGTGCATTTGTCCTTGTGTTTATGTGGGTCAGTAGGCGTTCACGGACCTGTACTTGATAGGGATTGCATGTGCCTTGTAGTCATCTGTTTGTCATCAGGTTTTCTTTCTTTGAGGCTTCCTCTGCCACTACTTCTTCATTTTCAATTATGCTTATCATCAGCAGTCTTATAATCCAAGAAAAAATCATTTGCCTCATTCACAGTTTGCCGTTCACTCATTGCGGTGCTACCACAAAATGACATGTGGGCAAAATAAAACTCTAATTTGTAAACCAAAGTTAAGAAAAACAGTCATAACTGTTCGGTATAGTAACGAGTCATGTTTCAGATTGGTACATCTGAGATCTGGTTTGCAAACACCATGCAAGTTACATAGGATATTGTTCAAGACAAATGTAAGCTTTCAAAAAATAACATGAATGAATTTGGTTAATTTTGATACCTTAAATGGGGTAAACCTTTGTAACTATGCTAACATTAACTAAACTGATTTCTGTCACTGTTACCTGTATTAAAACTGTATGTAGGACAAAGTTGCAACATGTGTGTGAGATCATAAGGATTATCAAAAAACAAATTAGACATGTGCATTATGTAAAGTAGCTTGCAGATAAATGTCACTCAGTCCTGCTGATCCATCCTTGGTGAAATGCATTTCAATATTTTTGGAAGTGCAGGTGCTGAAATTTAGAGTGTTGCATAATGTATTGCAAATATGCATGAAAACCACAAAAATTGCTTTTAGTTTGATAAACTAAAACGCAACAAGGTAGCGAAGGGCAAAATCATGGATGTCCTTTTTTGAAAACATTCAAAGACCGTTTACTATGATGGAAATGTAGGCTAGCTCAGGTTAAATTCTACAGTCTTCCCATGACAAATCCTTTTCTGACTGCACTCATTAACCAGTTTGTCTCCCGTGAATACCAGTCTGTTATAAAGGCTAATTGTTAGCCAAGTTAACGGCAGCGGCAACTTCTCTTCCTCAGCCAGCTGATTTAGTGGTCCTCTCTTTTGCTTCGAACAATTCACACCAGTGCACCTGTCACATTCCACAGAAGACAGAAAGAGTGGTGGTAATACTTTCTGTGCTATCTGACACTTTGATAAATGTGCCATACCATGCAATGTTTCCACTTAACATATATGGGCCCATATCAAATTAAGATATAAGTATTTATCGCTAAAAATATGAAAACAATTTTGTCCAAGTGGCTATGGCTAGTAGCAGCTAGTAGAAGGTTTGCATGTGAGTTTTATGCCCCTTTTGGTTGTAATAGCTTATTATCATTTGCTGATCACACGGACAAATAAGTATGCAGGGAATCTTTAGCATCATATTTTAAACTTAACAGCATTGCAGCTAATTAGTCTAAAACTATCAATAGATTTTACAGACGTAAGACCTACTTTTCCTGGTGGAACAGACCAAACATTTCTTGCGACACAAGGTCATGAAGTAATCTAAGCAAACTGTCAGTATTCAATCCATCAAGAGGTATAATTAAACGTTTTAAGACATTTTTTAGCTTTATTCTTTAGAATTAGATGAAAATGTTGATAACACTTTCATATCTGTGAGGTAAATGTAGATACAGCCAGCTGCTGGTTAGCTTAGCCTAGCATAAAGACTGGAAGCAGGGGGGAACAGCTAACTGAGCTCTCTGATAAAAAATCAGCCTACTAGCTTTTCTAAAGTTTGTTTACAATCTATATCCCTTTTTGATCCATACAAAACACAATATAAAATCTTATGGTTTCAAAAAAGATTCCGTGGCAGTTACCTTACGTTTTCATATTTGACTCTCAGCAAGACGGCAAAAAAGTCTATTTCCAAAAATGTGGAACCTCAAGCGGACCTCAAGTTTAAAGGACATGCCTGGAAAATGGGCCAAAAGTCATGCAGTCATTTAATAGTGTAATAATTTAAATTTATTTGCATAGGCATGTCACAAACCACTCGAACATTTTCTCGCTTAGCGATATGAGACTTTGGTCTGACCCTTGAGAGATGACATCTCTCCCACGTCCATGATTCCCTGACCTCATCATGTCCCCCCTCATTTATGTGTTACCATAAAATAATCTGTTTCTGGCAAACCGGCCGCTAAGTGACTTATGCCTGGCTCAGCAGCCGGGAGGTAGCGAGGAAGGCAGTCCAATACTGGAGAAAACCTTCTAGTTCAGCAGCTTGTACATACACAAAAAAAGACCCCTTCAATCATTCCCATGGTTCTTATTCTGGGCAGCAAGCGTGGTGTCTGCAGTTTCCCAGGCCCCTCCTAAAAAATGACACATTCTCAGACCAGATGCTTCAGACAGCAAGTACAGAGCTGTGATTATTAGCAGGGCCCTCTTTTTTTTTTTTTTTTTTGTCCGAGAGGAGGCAGGCTATTTTTAACTAACAGTGAAAGTTTAAATATCCTTCCACCCTTTGAGCACACCAACACCCGCTGCCAGATATTGCAGGGTTTCAGCCCAGACAAGAGATGTCTGCAGGGCATGGCTCCCTTTCACAGCAGCGAGACAGCACTGTGTCATTACAGGCAATGCTACATTTACTTTCTCTCACTGCACATAACCCAAAGTTGCTAAAAAGGGCCATCGACGAGTGATTGAGAGTGCTGTAACGTTGGTCTGGGGCTTTGTGAAGGCTTGTGACTGCCCTCTCATTCCTTTGTTGGCTGGCAGTGATTGCCGGTGGCATTCCAAGACGCTATATTTCCCATACATTCCTACATGTTTGGAGGGGGTTCATGCAGTGTGGGCTGTCAAGAGGGACGTGAGGATAACAAGCTGGGATTGAGAGCAGAATGAGGGCTGTCAAAGCTGCGTTGTATTAGATCTGATGGAGAAAGACAAACGCTTACAGACGGGACAAAATAATGTCTGCTGCACGGAGCAGGCAGGTATGGTTGCTTTTTGGTGCTTGCACTCACTTTGACTTGAAATGACTTGGAAACCAAAACAATAATGTTTTCATGTGATTCTGCACGGCCTCTCTGATCTGCTTTTCTACTTACAGTTCCCGGTTGTCATGAAAAGAAATGATGCAGCACACACTGCAGCATGAGGAATGTTTGCAAACACACAAACAACTATATCATGTGTGCTCGAACTCAGCTTTTTGCCCCATATTTCTAATTTCACAACTATGATCAAACACCCTGGCTGCACAGATTTAAAATCCTCTCAGTCTTGTGTGCTTTCTGTACAGTAGGGGGAGTGATGGGGATTTAGTAGTGAGGTCAGACAAAGTGCAATTACAGTGCGTCAACTGAAACGATGTCAGACCTCAAAATGTGCTGTGTCTAGAGGTCCTGGCTGCAGTACAAGGGGTGCACAGTTCACACAGCACCAGTCTGGCTCACTCCAGTTCCTTCAAGCACTTAATATACTGAAGTAAGTGTATATAAAACAAGGACTGATGGCCATTGTGCCTCCCTGCTTATACATATTTTTTTTATTCTTTGGTTTCCATTCATCAAGAATCCAAAAGAAAAAACAAAACCGGGCAGCTTTTTGGTCCCACTTAAAACATAGACAGTCGACATCCACCACACTGATCTCAGTGAGAGGTAGCCACAAGTCCAATGCACAGCTCCAGTATCAGCTGAGTGAGCGTCTAAGACAAGGCTGATGAATAATGTGATTATCAGTGTCCTGCAGCCACAGTATTTGTCAGAATCTCAACCACCACCGCAGCTGCCAAATACTGTTAGATCAGCTGTCTGCACACACATATTTTCCTTAAACTGTGCCTCATAAACAAATCCAGGTACAGATTATGCAAATTGTTTTTGCATGCACATGTCAGCGATAAACTTGACATGCTATATCATTATAACTATGGCTCTCTGCCAAACAACTAGTAAGAATTCCTCCTGCTCCTCAGACTTCTGCAGGCGCCAGCCACCACTGCACTGGAAATGACTTAGCCGAGGGGAGGAAAGCAGAGGAGAGAAAGACTATTTTAGGAGTTTGCCTAAAAATGTTTCATAAATAATGACAGGAATGAGGTCAATGTGAGTTTATGAGTCACTAATAATGGTTGAGATTGCAGTGGGGCCGGAAAATGTATGTTAAGCATAAAGCAAATGTGTGTGTGTGTTTTTATGTGTGTTTGTGCATTCATTGTTCTGCAAGGGGGCTAAATGGAAAGAACATACAAACTTCTGTCATTCCTTTTCTCTCTTAGGCTCTCTCCATCTCCTCCTTCCATCGCTCTTTCCCTCATCTCTCCATCTCTCTAGGGGAGGAAGGTCTCAGAGTTTCTCAGGAATGTTGACTTCCCTGTGCCTCAGTCCCCTGGGGGACGTTGGTAGGGGTCTTGACCCTTCTCCTCCTGTATCCCTGGAGCCTATCAGCTAACTAAGTTAGCATGAGATAACTCTCGGCTCCTGGCCCCCCGTTTCAGCCTCTTTTCCTTCCCTCACTTTTTGTTTCCCTCACCCTGGGCTAATATGAGACAGGAGCTTCATTGGAAGCAGAAGAGCATCCATCAAACTACTGTCTAATCTTAGCCTATGGCAAAATTTGTCTTTCAACCCCTGTCCTCTTCACTCAAACTATGCGTCCAGACGCTAATGAAATAACCTTAGCAAATCACTTTCTGTTCTCATACTGTTAGTGACCACACAGCAAACTCAGACAAACAAAACATGTTTGTGAGAAATCATATTGTAGTGTAAGACCATAGGAAATGTATTACGATGATGTCCTCTCCAGCTGTAGAAGAGCTGAACTGACCTCACATGAGCTTCCTCACCTGGAAGAAGCTGCTGTTCAGCTCTGCAGCATTAACAGATGCCGTGGGGAGCCTTTTATATGTCATCACAGTTGTACAGGTCAGCCACATCCATTGTGTGTGTGTGATGTGTATGCATGTGTGTTGGCGCACGCCTGTGGGAACAACAGAGAAGTGGCAATACATTGTCTGACTGGAAGTACTGTTACATTAAGAGCAGTCATTATTTTTTCATAATTTGAATAAAAGCAATCATATGTTAGTTTTGTTATTTAATTTTTTTCAAAACTGCATTAGTTGTATAGATAGCATGTTTTTTTTTATATTGTGTGATGGCAGCTGTAACTGCTCTTACTCTTAACACTAAGTGTAATAATAGTGATGAATGCAAAAACAAGAAAAATGCAAAAATGTATTACTACATTTTGTATGCCACTTTTCTTTCATGTCATATTATACTCAACATTTTTTTTTTTTTATAAAGAAAATACAGAGCAGGGTTTGGAGCCAGAAATCCATGTACTGCATATAGCCATTCACTCATGGAATATTGAGAAATAAATGTAATTTTAGCCCCTTAAAGGTATATACAATATGCAAACTCTCTCTGATACTGGTGATGATTTTGCTGTTGTGCTTTTTTTTTTATTTTTGATTATCATTGAATTCCTATTATAACAACCCTATTATTATATGTCATTGCTTATCTTTCTTAAGTATTTCAAACTCTTTATTAACAACTTAAACAGAAAGCAAATTGATCATACAGCTGCTGGCCCTTTGAGCTGAAAGGCTAGTCCATGCTGTGACCTTTCCATGTCATGCAGATAATATTTATCAGGACCTTAAGTTGAAGATGACTGATCTGCATCTTGTTTGGTTTTCTCAAGCCTTTCTTATTTCTTGTGAGGTCAGTAACCCCACAATTTTCTCCCACACACTGGTTAGTGCTGCCTTGCTCCAGCCCTGGTCCACCTCTTGTTCTCCTCAGCCCAAACGTTGCCTGGGGTGCAGTTTGAACTTACGGACACACTTCGCCCTCAGTGGGAGAACTTGGAACCAGGAGGAAACGGGCTTGTTCCCAAGGATGGGACATGCAATGCAAGAGAAAACATGAGGATTGGCTTAAAAGAGGAAACATGGGGATTAGAGGGGCTAAAAAAGAAATGGACAAATGCGCCTCAATAAGTGTGTCACTGCACAGGAGATGGTTAAGAATGTGTTTAGTAATGAATCCATGGACATGGTGACTTTTAAACGGCTTGAGGGGTAGAGTCGCCCGGTTAGAAGGTCAAAGTTTGAATGTGGAGCCTCAAATAAGAGAGGCGTCTATAAACTTCTAACGTAAAAATCTGGATTTGATTATCCTGTGCCATCGTTTCTCAGTGTTGTGCCATGCTAAATATGAAACCACAAAATACTGGCTATTATTTTTTATTTACGATTTCCATTCTGGAGCTGAAAAACAAAGGAAATGGACAAGTCCGTACCTTGTTTCAAATGAACTGCACTATTTTCCTCCCCCTAACTTGAGCCATTTATTGCTCGTCTCTTAAATGGACTAGCTGCCTGCAGACGGATATTACTCATAACTCCAACCACTGCCAAGTCCTGGTCTGAGGACCATTAAGGTGTTTAAAGTCAGCCATTCATATTTGTGCTGGATCGCCTTTTGTCTATTTTAAATATACCCCTGAAATTTTTTTTATGAAATATAGCCACAGTGATTAACGGTGAGTGCACTGCATCATGCGTTACCATCCTGTAGCACTAGGCATCATTCAACACCTTAAATATTATACAGTCAACTTACGCCTTCTTGTTTTTCTGCAGGTAAAGTCTGCTATATATTACTTTGAATTGGTAATTTACACTGAGAGGGACCTTGGCCAACCAATGGCCTTAAATCTGAGCAATCAAATCTTTAGAAGGTAAGTCATTTTTCCTTGTTTACTAGTTACTTGCTACTAATGAGGAGCTATGCACGAGTTGGACCTTGTTAACCTCTTTCTGGTTGGTTCACTTTATTTCAATTTCAAATAGCAGAGTATAGACAGCGATGGGGAATTAAGTTTGCAATTTGACTTTGATTCATGCTTAAGTCGCACACACAGTGATTACAGATTTGATTTGAGACTTACTCTTGAAACCCAATATTGTAAATTTGTGCAAAATCTTATTTTTTATGCATTTGCACATTAACATTAGGGAAATGACTGATGAGCATAATGTCATTCCTACTACTATCATAATCCTCTTGTCATTACAGCCTAAACTCACAAAATCACAAGCCAATTTTGGTGTGAGGTTTATTCTTGTACAAGGAGGAAAGCAGAGGAGAGAAACTTTCAACTGGGTGAAAAAGTAATTCACAATCAGGTCAGTAAAATTGTAGCAAAAAATCCATGGTTGCTGTTCATTATTATCATTTTTTATTCATTTTTATATAAATGGTTATATTAATACTATAAACTTATATATGAATTTGATATTTCATTATACAACCTGTCCGTTTGACCTGCCCTTTGAAAATAAAGATTTGTTTCAATATGTGTAAATCTTTTTTTTCATTTTTAACATGGATATTGACTTAAGACAGAAAATATATATATATATATACACACATGTATATATACATATACAGCATTACCCCACCACCCCACCCATCTCATGCATAAAGCAGAAGCATACATGATATTTTCTCAAGCAACTTAAGACAAAAAGTTTCCCCCCTAATCACTAAACCAGGTGATTTCACTCAGCCATCCCTCTGCTCTGATTGAGGGTGAAATCAGCTGTTGTCAGTGGTCAGAATAAAAACCTGCAGACAGTTTGGGCTCAGGGTCACATTGCTGCATATCCTGCTGAGTGTTTTTTTCAGCACAGTCACAAATCTTATGACACCAAAATATGTTCTTAAAAATTATGAGTTTGCAAAGTCTTAGCTTCTTTCTCAAATTCTTAACCCCTTTTGGCTGCTTGGTGTTACTCAGTTGTGGTGCATTTTAGTGGAAGTTCAATAAAGGAGTGAATGAAACTGGCTATTTTGCATGCTTGAGCAGAAAGGCCCCTTGGGAGTGCTTGAGCCTGGAAGACTCTTTATACGAGAGGCAGGGGAGTCGTGCACATGGCTTGAGTTACACCAGGCCCCTGTGACCTCAGAGTCACAGGGCTAAATGCAAAAGTGACAATGTGGATAATTGCCTGCTAAAGATAATGGACTGCTGATTGAGATCAATGACTTTCCCAAACACAAGAAGTGGTGTAAACTAGTACTGAATGAATTCAAGGCCAAAACGTGTGGAAGCACTGAACAATAGGCGTCCTGAAGTAATGGAGATGCCTGGTTGACCCATATATGTGGACAGACAGCTTTGTAAACACCAGTGTCAATCACAGCACACACACATTTGCACTCTCACGCTTGAGAGCTGACAAACAGGGAGACAAACTTGCACACACGCACATTCACAAATACAGAAAATTGGTGCATGTAGAAATAATGTATCATCTACATCTTGAAGATTAAACAAAGAAAGATTGAAAAATTACTTTCTGATGTTCGATCAAAATAAGAGCCTTTGCAAACAGGGACATGCACACAAAAAATATACTTTAAACAGGACAAATACATGCATAGATACACATATACAAATATTTTCCATATAGTAAAACCTTAAATTTGGTAACATTTCTGTGAATACTGGCATTTAATGAAATGCTCTTAATGATATAACTCTTATTTATGGTATTTATTCAACTAATAGGGTTTTTTCCATCATTAAGAGGTAGTGCTGCTGCACTAAACCGTGCCGTGAAGGCAACCTGAGCAGGCACCACTGAGCTGTTTTTCCATTGCAGTGTGTTGGCTTGGTGGAGGGCGTTGCTTAATTTGTTTACCTTGTTCATGTGTGAGTAGTTTCTCGCTTTCTCTACTTCTGTTGAGTTTCTTGTACGCAAACTTTATACTCAAGCTTTTGGTTCTTAATTGCTAGGGTACGGCTTAGCCTACTCTGTTTGGCTGGGCATGCAGTTCCTATAAAAGACAATCTGACTGACCTATAAACCTTAAATTGCTAATGGAGCTTTGCAGGTTGCCCAGGTTCCAACTAGTTAATTGGGAAATCCATTTTTCAATAAAAAAAAACAAACAAGAAGAGGCACTTTAAAACGCTGAAAATGATACTCTGACTTTTTAAAATGCCCGTCACTTGATGCTTGTATGACAACACCATTGTTAACCAATAAGAAAACTTTATAAGGCTTAATAAGTGTGAGAGGTAGCAGCCTTGCGTGGAAGAGGTAGCCAGAAGAATCACAGCAGAAGTTATGGACACCAATGTCACCATGGCTGAGCAAAAGTCAAATAAATCTCATCAGGTTCCATTAAAAACAACCAAAATGTGCGTCCATCATGAAAAACTGATTGAATATGCTGTAGTAAATCAAAGGTAAAATTCAAATGATTTCAACTTTTAGTGCAGTGCAGAAGTGTTAAACCTATTCAATATGCAGAGGCAATGGTTAAGTTAATCTCTCTTTCTACAGAATAATGGACTGAAGCCACCACAAAGAAAGTTAGAGTGTGATCACGTATGGAAGGTATATATTACCTGTTTAAGTGTCTCTGTGCAGCAGTGTGAAGGGTGTCTGTGGTTTGGAGGGTGCACCCGTCTGTCACTCTGGGATTTCTGCTTTAATTACTAACCCAGGTTTCCTTCATAAGTAACAGAGTTCTCACATTGTGTTAGTGGTCTCTTGAGGGAATTTCTGTTTAAGTAAAACCTTATGAAAGAGGACGCAGGGCTCCCTTATTAAGTTTAATGAAAAATAATGTTTTAATATGTCACAAGGCCAGAGTTTTGGAAGATATTGGAAAGGATTTTATAATATCTACTTCTTCTTTTCTCAGAATCAGCAAATAACTCCTGATATTGTGAAACCTCAGACAACTTAAAAAGCCACAATGCAAAGCCATGTTTTTGTGTTGGTCCATTGACATTTTGATTGCACACAGTTTCCAATTGTGCAACCTTTAAATTGCACTGTTTTATGTTTGAGAATAAGAACAAAAATAGAATATCCAGCTGCAGAGAAAAACACTGAACTGCGGCAAAGGCTGTCCTAGATTGTTTAGGAGCCTGGCCACATCCTCCTCTTTAGAGAGAGCATTTGAAAATGTCGCACAGCGTAATTCATCTATCCTAATCACGCACTCTATGCATTGAGACAACAGATAGCCAGCTTCAAACAAAGCAAGTACGAAAAGAAGTTGACCTTGATTAGAACTAATGTATGGCAGGAAAAGGAGCAGTGACAGACCGAGGCAGAGTTTAGCCTGGGTGGGATGCTGCTGGGGGCTTAAGTGAGGGAGGTGAAGCAAGGGTGTAGTGATGGTTTGGGGCTTTGATGTAAACAAGATGAATATCTGGCATGTTTATGCTAACATTTGGTGCCCAATTGTGAGAAGATTGGTTACAAATTGAAAAATGAAGATCAGGTGCAGAGTCTGGGAGCAATACTCGCTTCCCCTTCATGGAAACTTCATACTCAAATGCCTACAGTACATACAGACGCATGCCAGCAAGCACAGAAACTCCCCATTTTCGTATGTCCCCTTCAGCAAGCCCCATCGGAGTCCATCAGAGTCTCCAGGATCCTCTGTGGGTTCACAGAGCTCAGCTGCCACTTCCGTGTCGCTGCCAGGCTCAAAGTTTACGTTGTACGGCTCCTTTTACTTTCACCAGCCAAACGTGTGCCCATAAACTCTCTGTTAATGTATTTTTGTCACATATTTAAGAAAGTCGTAAGAGTATTTATAGAGCGTCCGCAGTGAGGAGGGGAGAGGGAGCCCTAACTTGAGCTGCACTGCTGCTACCCTCCGTCCTAGGAGAATACAAACATCTTGTTTTCATTACTGGGGGGTCTGTGGTGGGGGGAAGGCAGAGAGAGAAAGAGAGAGAGAGAGAGATTGAGGGAGGACGAGGAGGTAGCAGTATAACGTGTATGTTTGAATGTTTCTAGTTATATGTGTGCAGATGTGTACAGCAAGTGTGTGGTGTGTGTAATTGTCCACAAAAGTACTACCATTAGCCCTGTGGAGAGATGGTGCAGAGTCGGTGCAGACAAAGACAGAATAAAGAGCTGATGACATCCAGATGACAAGCACCCCCTTTTACCAGAGCTATCTGTCGCCAAACAACTGCGGTTAGCTGACATGACGTTATTAGGCATCCGATTTTGTTTCTGCATGTCACAGCTTTGTGTTGATGACATTTGCAGGGCAGCGGGCTGCGTGATCACTGCGGTGATGTGGTCACTACGTCTGTAACTTTGCTCTGAACCACAACTGAATGCACACATGCAAAGCACCAAATTTCTGTATGCACATAATGCTACTTTGCATGACCTGGCTACTTTCTTGCTGTCACTCATGAACCACTGACCCTTCTGCAGGCACTGTTTCTGCAGAGCTGGCTCTTGCTGACTTTATACACACACACACACACACACAGGGACACATTTGAAGAAGGGCCGTGATTAGCCAATAGGAACTTCTGTTGTGCATTTTTAGGACTCTTACTCCACTTTCTTTCAAGTGACCTTGATGATCTTGACCTTGTTCTTGTACCCAAAATTGTACTTTTATCTTCTGAATTCCACTGGCTTGGTTTGATGGAAAATTGGCAAGTGACTTCTCCTGGTGGGTCTGGGGACTTGTACAACTGACCAGATGTGAACTAGCAAAAAACCTCTGCATGCGTCATGCTACTTTAGTGAAACTACATGCTGTCAGGAGAAACAGCAGGCGACTATGTGTATTTAGTGCATTTACATACATAAAAGTAACCAGATTACAGTTGTCTTTTTGCAGTAAGGCCTTACTTCTTACATTCAAACAAAGGTCAAACAAACAAAGAAAAATGTTCCATTATTGGGTAGGGGATTGGTGAAACTGAGCCAGAAGCCACCTTAGGAAATCTGAAGAGTCAAAAAAGCAAGTCAACTGGACTGTG
>JAQNCA010000004.1:14003216-14052912 GCA_029783725.1 Acanthurus tractus
ATATTATGCCACAGTATCTCCCGAGTTCCCCTGCACATAGATACACTCTCTAGTTCTGTTTTTGTGTGTTCTCTCTCTCTCTCTCTCTCTCTCTCTCTCTCTCTCTCTCTCTCTCTCTCTCCATTCCTACTGGCTCCAGCTGCCTCCCAAACCATGTTTTTATGGAAAGACTGCGAGACAAGACTTACACGGTAGATTGCTGACTGATGCCCTGAGAGCTCCAGAGAACAGCTGATAAAGAACAAATGTTTGGTTTTTTTTCACTTGTATGTGAAAAATGAGCAGTTTGGGTGTTTGTTTTTAATTTGCTTGCTAAATAAGAAAATGCATGCCTTTGTAAAGTCTGTACAAAAAAAATTTAAACTACAACCTGTGGCCAGTTAGCTTAGCTTAGCAAAAAGACTGAAAACAGGTCGCCTGAGTTTTTCTGAAAGGCCCAAAAAAAAACACACATCCCTTTTTTCAAGATAATTTACGTATTTTATTTAACAAAAAGAGGCTTTGTTTGGAGTTATGGACTATTTTTTTGTTTCTGCACAGTTGTGAGGGGTCTGGTCAAGGAGTTTAGGAAAAATGGCAAATTGCTGTTTTTGCATTTCTTGACTATATAACTGAATAAATTCAGATTAAATAAGCAATACTCAAATTTAAACCAGATTAATTGTGACTTTATGCTAAGCTAATCTGCTGCTGGCTACAGCTACATATTAACTTAACAGACAAGAGCGTGGAATCAATCTATTATCTGGGAAAATTGGCATGTTTCTCAAAATATTAAACTATTCCTTTAATGCTCTTTGTTTGCACAAAAGTGAATAAAAACAGAAATTATAATCCGATAAATCTTAAGATCCATGAGTACTGTACGCACTGGCACGTTGGATGGCTCACTCACTGTTCAGACACGAACAAAACAACCACTTGGCAGTAAAAATAATTTTAAGCTTCGCATAGTTGCAAGGGATAACTGTGTGACTAACATCTTGTGGGCCCAAAAGAGTGCTTGCTGCTGTAGCGAACTACAAGCAGTTGAAGTCAGAGTTCATTTATTCATCCATAACAGAAATCCTCTCCCTCGTCTGACCTGCTCCAGCCAACCTCCCCTGAGATCCATGTTAAAATGTCGTTACTGAAAGCTTTCCGTGCAGCCATTGTCTTTGTCCTATAGTGAGCGGACCCTCTGCAGAAACAGCACTACATAAACAAGGGGAACTATATGACGATTAATCAACAACATGGCTATAAAAAGGTCAATTTTGGAAAGTGTGAGAAGATATTGGTGAAAACCCAACACACTCATTACCTCCATGTTTTAACCGCAGCGTCTCTGGGCGCAGATGTTATCACACAGTTTCACTACGCACATGCTGCAGCCTCTATGAGATGGACTTTGTTACTTTAACAAGGAATGATGTGGCTTTTAATGAAAGTACGAGAGTTCCTTAAAGTCCAGACTATGTGGCTAATTCCCAGGAAGGCAGTTAAAACTGAATTTATTGTACTCGTTTACATTTCAATGCATGTTCCAGCGAAATCAGGGAATTATAAACCACGGGTCTATTTTTCTCCTCTCTGAGTATGCATAAATGTGGAGAAAAATGCAGCCAGTGTTTTACGTCTCCCCGATTGCTCTGACTGCACTCTGTGGACTGAGGGGAGGGTGTTCTACATCGCTGCTTTTCTCTACACATCCAGCCTCCACAGTTATCCCACACACATACATATATGGGACATAGCTGCATAACAACCGTTTTTAAATTCAGCACTACATTCACTTCTTCCCCTGCTCTGCTAACCTCGCTATAAATGTATAATTTGCAGAATAAATACTATAAAGTTTATGTCTGACAGTCATGATGTTTGTGTAACCTGTATAATCAAAGCGGATTTATGCGCATATGTTAAAATATAGTTGCTTCCACTAATTGTTGTTAGCAACATAAATACCCAAGTAAATAACAGGTGGAGGTGGAGTTTTAGATGGATGGTTTTGTGTGGGATATTCAAGTAGTTTACTCTCAACAATGAACAAGCACATCAGGCAGTAAAAGAGGCATTTTTTTCCCCCAGCATTTGTCAGAGACCCCGCCCCGGTCAAGCCAAGTTTGTCGGTCCCTTCGGTCAAACCACACACTGTCCCTGGCTCACTCATGATCAGGCACAGTCAAGATGAGCGGTTGCCAACAATATCAGCTTGCAAATTTTAAAGCTTTGGATGGCAGCATGGGGTGACTGTGTGAACTCATATTTGATCCCTTGATCACAGAAGTTGTGTAACATTATCAGTAAATTGCATGCAGCTTGCTCCTGTCTACAAACGCGGTCATTCAGTGTTCATTTTATGTCAGGGGGTTCAGACAGGAATTTAAAAGGAGTGAGTTAAAGTCTGAGAAAATTAACTGCTCACTTATAACTATGACTATAACTATAACTATGTACAGTTATTATCATTGTATAACTTTATAATTATGAACAATTCTTTTCTTCAGAAATATAATTTTATTATTTAGACTAATGGGATTTACAAAATTCCTTCATTTAATGTTTTTTCCACTGATGAAAGTCACCTGTTAGTCAGTATTGGACCACTGGTGATCCACTGCAGCTATTTAAAAGCTGCATAGCACTAGTTTTAAATTCTTAGACTGAAACATTTGTCTTCATTTGGACATACTTTACATCAGTATATTCCTTATCATATTGTCCAACCTTTACACCTTTGCATTTTGATCTTACAGTTCTTCTAACATTCTAACAATCTAACATTTAAGAATAAAATAAGGCCTCTATGAATGTAATTTTTGAGGAAGGATTGCTTGGGACGCATATGATCTACCAAGACGGAGTCCTTACCTGAAGTAACCTGTGTTTGATTCCAGCCCCTTGTCATTTTGATTTTGCTGCGTGTCATCCCCTCTCAGTCATCGGCCTTTCTTCTCTCTCTCAAGCTGTCATTGTCATAACAAGGCAGAAATGGCAAAGAAAGAATGGAGGGACATTTGTGCATAATACCAACAGTGCTGTGCGTAAAACTGAACTGTGCCCCACAACTAAAAAACAGAGCAATGAACTAAGAAAACGCAGCATTGAGTTTTATTATTATTATAACTTAAAATTACCCAGGGTATAATATTCTATATTGCTGTGGTCAGAGGAGATCATATGGGAATTACTCTGTATATTGTTGTCTCTACAAATAGGACAAGAATTCAATTACCAAAGCCCAACGTATCATTACACTGTTGTTCGGCAGTGTCTCTACAGCATGCATGTTGAAGGACTTATACTGGAGCAATGCAGGTCTTTTTTCACCACAGAGAGTCGGCCTGACATGGTGGCCAATAAAATCAAAAGTAAAACAACCCCTGTTGGCTTTCATGGTCACATTCTACATCAATCACTGATGTCCAGGGTCAGCAGTGCGATTCTGTCCGCAGGACTCCTCTGATCACTCCCTCACACTCCTCAGCAAAACACGCCTCTACATCAATACTTCTCTGGGAGGGCACTTACTGGACATGAGGTGGTTATTGCCAGAAGGAAAAAAATATCTTCAAGCAGAAATACCGCCGGAGGTCTCTTTAACAGCGCTCCTCAGTCTATGAGCAGCAAAAGGGCAAAACCTGCAAGTGGGCTTTTTTTTCTGGAAAAAGGGAGAAAATTATGTTGACTTTGGAGTCTCCCTTGTTTCTCTTCATCACAGGAGTGAGGGGTCCAGTGATTTTTATAAGGCATACGGCTGACATTTTGATTTCGGCAGTGTACTTTCGACTTTGATGTCAACCCCTGCAATTTTCCTCGCAAAAAAAAGTTGTGACACGTCAGGGTGGTATGTGCAATATTTACTGTATTTCCCTCATTGTACCTTACTCTTTGTCCTAAGGGAACGTTTAAGTGTGAGAGATTAAAATGGAAATGATCAATCACTGAAGCTCCTACATCCAAATACTTGCAATAACACACACACACAGAGACACACACAATGTGTTGTGTTCACACCCCATTCTGTCCTCCACTCCCTGTCTTTGACCTTTTACTTTTGTGGTTCTTAAACAACTTTCTAAATCCTCTTAGTGGTTAAAGAAACATACAAGTTGTTTTTCCTACAGTCGGGCTACAGAGTCCAACAAAAATGTATGGGGGTTTCCCAGCATGCATTGTGAAAGTGCGGCAATAAAATGGCTATGTATCTCAATCACAACAAAAAATAAGCATGCAATCTACTGCTTAAATTTGACATTGTGAGTCAGGCTGTAAAACGTACACCGTCATACGTTAACAACTGTTCTTGTGCGGTGTACAGTTTCATAAAACGAGCTGCAGTTTCTGATTTATATGCAAGATTAATTCAGATTTGACATGTCATGCTCCAGCGCCAAAATTCTGAGGCCAAACGGTGCCCATGTGTTTTTGTTTTTCCTTTCTTGTGCATGTGAAAGACCATTTGGAAGCAATCTTTCTTTGTTAATACGAGTATTAATTTAATTGTAGTAATTATAGGTTAAACTGTTCGACCACTCGTGAGGTGCTCACTAGCCTCAGACAAGACCCACAGACCCTCAGACCCTCAGACAACTCACCTCCTCTCAGTCCATTTCTACTCTCATTTACGACTTCCTTTCCCCTAAAAAGATCGGACATTTGAAAAAAAAAGACTCTTTAAATTAAAGATACTTAAAGATCAACTTGCATTTCTAATTTTGTTGTGTACAATTTGTGTCTTTCTTACTAGAATGAGCAATGGAATCGATTTAAAGGGTTTAACGTCTGCTTTGAAATACGGTGAATTGTGGAGTATCGGCATATGACGGGCAGCAAAAACTTTTTTGGCAATGCAACTCTTTGCTGGCGAACCTCTCTGCGGTTTCCTCTTTTTGTGACCCTTAAATCACAACAGATATACAGTAATCCAGCGTAGAGTCTGGTAAAATCTAACCTTCAGCAGACCCAAGTGGTAGCTGGTACATCATATTTCACTTACATGAAGCTTTGTTAAAACTGAATTATGTAAAAGGTCTGCCTGGCTGAGGTGAAATTACGTGAAAAAAAAAAGCTTTTTGCTTGAAAAAGAGTCTCCTTTAATGTTTGTCCTTGCTACCAGAGAGTTGTATGAAACTGTATGCAAATTCTTTATCTGCTTAAACCCGCCCTGGAGTCTCATAAAGCCCTAAGATGGATTTTCAAGAGAATAGTTTATGTAAAGTGTATTAGGGGTTTTTTTTTTGTGAGAAAGTGAAAGTGGTAATTGTCCACATTCCAACAGTTTGATACATAAACTATGGGACCGTCAGCCGTGAACAACCCAGCTGCTAGCAATTTGTGTAGCAGATAATAATCAGGCTACATGCAAAGCAACGTTCCTCTGTCAGGCATTATGGCTGTGGCCCATGCTGTACGGGATTTGAGACATTTAAAGGAATGGTTGGTTTAGTTTAAATAACCTTGGACAAGAGAAGAAAAAAAAAATAGACCTCCTCTGGCCACATTAACAAGCTCACTCCGAGAGCAATCCAGATCATTTATCAAGATGAACCAAAGCATGAGTACACTCCTACTGCAGTCTACACAAAAAACACATGTGGCATATCATGTAATCTGTGCACCTATAGTCCATTTATAGAGACTAGAACATGAATCATGGATCCCTTTGTCAGAAATGATCTAAAACCAATAAACAAGCATCATAGTTTCTTAGACTTGCTTGCTTGTCAGCTCTAATGAAATAGACAATGTGAATTACGTTAAGAAAATGAAGTGTTTCAGTCTCAGCAGCACGTCATTAATGGATTTATGGTCCGTTTACAAGAATAAACAGAATAATAACACAAACACTTCAAATAACAAGGTCTCAGAAGAAGCTGTTGCTAAAATCTGGATGTCTTCACCACGCGCAGCCACTGTAGCAGCAACTGCTACGTCCTCCTGGGTGATTTATGTCCCTGCTCTCGGTCTCTCAGGGTCCTCTTCGGC
Organism: Acanthurus tractus; assembly: GCA_029783725.1. Lineage (NCBI taxonomy): Eukaryota > Metazoa > Chordata > Actinopteri > Acanthuriformes > Acanthuridae > Acanthurus > Acanthurus tractus. Next base: position 14,009,187 of record JAQNCA010000004.1, read on the forward strand.
ACATGGTCACCGCATGAACAGCTGGGCAAGATATGTGATTGGTTGTCAGGCAGGACTCATGGACTGTATTGTATGTCTTTTCATTGGTGCTCTATTCTTACATGAATGATCCTGTTTCAGTTGGGTCAGATGGTTCCCTCAGCGGTGCCCTCACAGCAATCAGACTTGCTATAAAGTTTCCAGGAAACTGTGATATTTCTTCGCTATGAGAAACCCCTTAAACACGTATAGGTCCACATAAATTTTTATTGAAGTCCATCATGTATCCTGTCCATTTAAATTAATGAGCATTTGCAGCAGCCAGCACCATCTGATACACGGGGAGATGTATCAAGTCAACACAGAGCTGCCACTGATCTGGATTTCCCCTCCGCTCCAGCACTTCAACCAACAGGTGCTGCTTCAGTCGGAGAGATTAGGTGATCAGTGTCCTCAGATTCCTTCCCAGTTGGAATGCAGTACATGCAGAGGAGGACAGGCCTTTCCCGGACTCCTGAGGAGAGGTTAAGGTAAGGTGGGCAGCTGGATGTAAAGCTGAGAGGGACTTGTTTTGGAAGAATGACAGGCTTTCATGGTGGATTGTGAGATCAAGAGCTAGATACAATAACTGATCAGTCAAAACCAAATAAAAAAAATGATAAGTCTTTGTTTTTTTGTTGGCCTGATGTGAGGATGAAGCAATAATGTTTGGATTTTTAACAGTTGATCAGAATAACATACATGCAACATTTAAGATAAAGCATTAATTGATCAAAGAATGGGACATCTGTGTGTTTCAACAAAGCAAGAGTCAGAAGCAGCATGCAAAAAAGTGACTGTATGATAAAGCAAGGCTAAACAGAGGAAAGGCATTAAAAACAAAAATAAGAGACTAATAACACATCATATGCCATTCACATATGGAGATATGACAAAGTTGCCCATGACTATTACAACCTCATCTAATACATTAGTTGTTATTCCCAAAATCAGTCTTTCTATCTGAATCGCACTCGAATGGTTTTCTTTTGATGACATAATTTAAAAGAACCACCTCCCAAAAACACATGAACAGTTACATGAACAATCACATGAACGATGGTCTTTCATTATTTTGGCTTTTGCATCCATATTTTTTAAGCACTGATTGAAAACACTGCAGGAGAAAATTCACCTATAGGGAATTAACTGAGGGAATTTAAATCAGTAGCATCCGTGTAATAATGGGTAGATTAGAATGAAATGAGAGTTTAAGTCTGGCTGTCAGAGGGATTGAGAACGGAGACATCGATGATACAGTGAGGGTGCTGCAGGGCCGTGTGCAAATGGGGTTGCAGGCCGGGTAAAGGGAGGTCACACATGCTATGTGTCCCCCAGGGAGTCGTGCGGGACGAGACAAGAGTGGTGCCTGCGTTTGAGGTGCAGCTCCTGGGCGCCAAACAGATGAGCTCATGAAACGCTATGCTGTCCTCTAGTCAGGGTGGGGGCATGGAGGGTGAGAGGAGAGGGCATCCCTGCCATCAATCACACAGGGTGGAGCTGGGACAAACTGTTTCAGGATCAGCTGGACAGGCAGGAGGAACATGGGGCCAAGGCCACATTAAAGGCATTGAGTGTCCCCCCCTCAGCATGAGAGGGTGGGGATGGAATCAAAGGAGAGAGGCTGAGAGGATAACAACCGGGAGGTGTGGTGCCGAGTAACTGGAGAGGTGTAGCTGAGCGTGGAGACAAAGTGAGGAGTCGAGACAGGGGCAGGGGAGGGACACTTCTGAGGGAGAGCGGCCCGTGAAATCTGAAGACTAAGGCAAGGAGGGAACGAGACACACATTGTCAGAACCCTGTCTTACGACTCAAAGCTTAGTCCGTGAACTCATCACCTTTGGTCACATGTTGTGTAGCTTGGACAAGAATGCTTTCTGTTCTCAAATGTGTTCATGCACGCTCAACGCCAAGAGTCAGTCAAGAGCAATTTTGGGACCCCGTTACATGTTCTGGGCAGGAGTGTGATTCACCCCTACGTGTTGGCAGCGCTTCCAGACTCTGGGTGAAACGGTCTGCCGGCACACAGGCTCACGCTCAGGATATCTGGTGTTGACAGACAGGCAGCAGACACACCAGGTACCAGTCAAAGTCCATCAAGAGGCAGCTTTGGAAATTCATTCGAATACAGACAATCCTTACAACATGGAGAATGAAAACTCGAGTCAGCAAGAACATTCACAGATGCACTTTCCTTAAAACTTATGGCACAAAAAAAGTTGTATTCAGCACATATTATGTAGAATTATGATGTGATTATGCTCTTTTTTTTGGAGAAATGAGTACTGTGATGGAAATTTAATGCATGCTAACAAATGTTTCCCTTTAAAATTACAATATATATTAGTAAGGGTACTGTCAAAAATGTGTCACTCATAAACAACCAAGCATTCGTTTTATAGAACATATCTCACATTCAAAGCACAAGAAAATTATGCAAAAAGGCTATTTTCTACCAACAGTGGGTCAAATCAGCAGTCCAATCCAATCCACACATGCTTTTGTTTACAAGCCAACATTTGAAAAGAGTTTTCCTCACACTCCTCCCTTCCTACATGTAGATACGATGTCTTGGCACAGATTGCACCGTAACCCTTGCGCACTTTCCTAAAGAGAACACCTGTGACACATAAATCTGTAACAAACTCCTACACTAGTATGTTACATTTCTAATAAGCGTCACCAAACAGGGAGGGGGGGTAAGTGAAAAAGAATGGCTACTGTATAGGGTTGTAATAAGAGCCAGCTGTGGCTGGTCATGTGGGTTCTGGGCTCTGGGAGCATGTTGCTGGAAGATTTGCACCAGGGAGAAGCTGGCAGGCACATCATAAATCCTGCCCGTTGGGTATGGTTGCCTTTTTAGGAGACTTGAAACAATCAAATTGTCTTTTTAGTGGTGAGAAATCACTCCAGAGAATACAGCACACAATCTGATAAATAAATTTCTCTGTGTGGTTGGAAAGCAAAAGCTTGCCTCACTTCAAGGTCACTGCATACCATGACAGCTATAATACAGGTTTGTCCACCTGACCTATACTTATGATGATGACGTCACCCCACAACAGTGAACCTTTGGGTCACTGGTTTGATTTTACACTACAATGTGCAATTGGAAATCTAAATATAAAAATATAAAAACACCAAAAAAATTATACTTACACATTCAGATCTGAGCCCTGTTTCCTTGGTGCTCTGATCCAGCAAGTTGCTGGGTTTTCTCCAGAAAGCCAACAAACAGACCTGGTAATGATTCTGGGAAATGGGGTGGCATTTTATGGTGTTAAACCTGCCCGAAAAGAATTTGTCTGTGTCCTCTGCTTAAATAATTAAAGCAGCAAGAGTCTGAAATAAACGATGCAGCCCCACATTTTCTGCTTCTCTCGCAGCACCACATGCAAACACTGAAATTGTGTGTAGGTATGAAAAAGAGAAGTAAAAAAGAAACATTCCTGTCAGAACAATCACTGTAAGCACTACATCATGTTTATTAACAGTCTTAAATCAGAGGCTGTGCCGCGGAGGGGAGCTACAATACTCCTGAGGAGCCTGCAGAACGACTCCGCCTGGGTGAGCACAACATTGCACATTTGGAGTATGTAATAGGAGGAGTGGGAGTTTTAAAGACAGATCTTTTCTGTATTCCCTCCTTTTACCTCGTATTCTTCCTCCTTCCCTCCTTCAGTCACATACACATTCATTTTTTGTAATTTCCCTTGACATCGAGGAAGGTGAAATGATAAAAATAGGCACAGTCTCTCTCTTGTTCATGGCATCTCGCTTTTGCCCATTATCCTACCGGCTTGTACAATTCTTTTTTTTTTTTTTTTATACATTATGAAAGATCCAAGTTGGTGAGGAAAGTCCATACTGAGCTCCCCATAACGAGAAAAAGCCAGAGAAATAAACTCTTGGCTGTTCTAAACTCTCCGCTTCCACACCAAGTATCTCTCCTCTCTCTCATCCACAGCTGTAGACCTCCAGGGCCCCCTGCTCTCTGTGTGGGCCGGGGGCTGCGCCCAGGACCCAGGCAACCAGGGACGAAGTGGTAAATTCACACACATGCCCTTCTAGCCCTGCACTTCCTGCTCTCCGGCAACTTCATTGGCCCCTGCGTTTGTAATTACCACTGTGAGCAAACGCACTCTCCCTCAGCTACAAATTGATGATAAGCTGCTTTTCTAGAACACGGTCCACTACTACCAGTCATTAGCAACATGATCTCATACCGTATGCCCACCCTGGTGCCTGTGAAAACAAAAGCAAGTGAGAGAGACCTGATGATGGTTTGCTTAATGTTTAACAAAAGAAATAGCCCTTTTGGCTAATCTGAAAGTCCAAGTGATTTTAACCACTTTACATCAAAGTCTTTGATTTTAATCAGATCTGGAATTTAGTTACATCCGGTTGTTTAGTAATTTTTTTTGAAAGTGTCACCAACATGTACTCCATGAGTTGGTTTTAATCACTCACCCTTTTTCCCTCCAAAGTAAACATGACTAAAAGAAATCAAGAAGGTATACAAACTGATAAATGTAATCACTTTGAAAATATGTTACATCTCTTTATATAATTTCTAAAATATTGACTGTTTTTATGTACAAATGAACACCTTCCTAATTATAGGCCTGTTTAAATAACACATAAGTGAGAAGCATCAATAGTAGACTGATGTTGAGCCTATGGTGAGTGCAACTAGGGACATGTATAATTGTATCATCTGCATACAAACGTTTTAAAGTCTGAGTAGAAGGAATAATGTTATTTATGTGTCAATTTAGGTGCAAAACAGTCATGCAAACAGTCATGGACCAGCAATAGACCCCTGTGGCACTCCAGTACTAGTGAAAAGAGGATTTGATGCACCATGGCTTGTTGATGAGACTGACCCAAACTCCTAATGATTTATCTTTTAATTCTATGATTTGGAGGCAAAGACTTTCAATACCCAACAAAAAAAATGTTAGTCTTGTGTGTCTTTAGCTGTAAGATGTCAGTGTAAAATAATTGTTCAGCATCAAAAAGTAGTTATTCTAAAATGCATATTTTCCAGTTAATTTAGGCGCACTCAGGTGCACTTGCTCTTTGCTGTCTGGATGAAGAAAGTAATGTTTGTTTTTTGGTTCAGTGACAATGTGCTCTTGTTGGAGTTGGCTTTGAATGGCCTTAATACCACTGTGTACCTCAAAGTGCTGTCTGAAGCATCGGAAAGCTCTGACAGGTTGGGGAGTTTTGTAAACCAAAACCACCTTCTGAGATTTGTGTGGTAAGCCTTGTCTTGGTGTGAATGTGGTTAGGATTTAAGGTGTCTGCAAATTTCATTCAGTACCTCCTTAACAACTGGTCATCTGCTCACAAAAAACAACTCTGAGGAATATTTTCAAGTTCACCAAAAGGTACAAATTATGTAGCTAAGACAAACAATAAATTATGGTCCCACAAATCTTTATATGTACTCTCTCATTTGAAGCATGCCTCTGCTCTTACAAGGGATGAGTTGAGGGGATGTAAAGGTGCAAGGGAGATGGTGAGAGGCAAGGACCTGCTTGTAAGGTCTCCAGGCCAAGGGATGCTGAGCACTCTTCACCCGGGCAAAGGTTCACTCCGATCATCTGGGCCAATCTGTTCCAGACGTGGTAAATGACACATTATTGGATCCAGACCTGACAAGGGCTTTGTGTATATTACATTACCAGACACCAGGCTCACTTAAGCTTCATTACCTACATCCCTCCTCCCCACCAAGAAAGAGAAAAAGGAGAGTAAGAGGGGAAGAGAAAGGGCAACATAGATCTTACCCCAAGCCATGCAGAGAGGGTGCTTTTACCTCCAGGTCATGCCTATACTCTGCAGTCAGTGCGGCATCACACAGCATTCTTTCTTTCTCCCTTTTCCTCTTCTTTCTCCTCCCTGCTTTCTGTGCTGGGAACCTGTTAAATATAACAACACGAGAGTCCACCCTGGAACACCCAAGACGATTCTGCCCGCAGGGATTTTTGGGGAGATATTAGAAACACACCAGAGAGGTCACCCCACCCTCCTCTCTTCCCACACTGATGGAACTAACGTTGTGGGTTTATTTGAGAATTATGTAGTAGAATGAATAAAGAAGTTGTTTCAATCAGGCTTGTTAGTGACACTGAGTCAATGCAGTCTAAATATGAGCAACTACAAAAAAGTTACCCATTTAAATAAGGCATGTTTATGACTAATTGGTGGACATTTGCCTTTAAACCAAAGACTGACTCCCTAAACTGAATTAAAGCACTCGTGACTGGGAAGCGACTGCAGCAGCAAGACTCCGAAATAACATTTTAACTACAGCAAGTTATGGTGGGAGGTTTCCTGTGGCTTGGATGCCTCACTGTGGGATATGTGCCATCAGCAGTTGGTGGATTTGGCTAAACCTCCCTTTATTTGGATGACATACACAACACCCATACCACAAATTTCTGGCAGGGACTACTCGCTTAAGTTTCCGTTTGTCGCTTCTTAAACTGCAGACAGGTGTGTCTTTAAAAAAGTGCATCTGTGTGTATCTGTAAGAGCCTGAATATGACAGAGCTCAGGTATACATTCCACACTGTAATCTGCAGGTTTAGATTCCTTATATAACGTGGGCATCAGGCTGTAATCTAAACCTGTAATCCCAGACTGAGGCGATTTGTAATATGAATAAAATGATTTTGTGGCATAAAGCCACACCCGATGCCTCAGTGCCTCTACTGTTGTCAAATAGATTACCCATAATGACTTACAGCCTATAGAATAGCTCCCTATACACACAGACCACTGCACCCTCTTGACCTCCACCCACAGAGACTGTAATCACATAACAAACTGATCTATTTTCTGAACAGTAAGAATTTAAATGACAATCAGCTTCCATAGTTTCTCAGTTGCATCACCTGCCAGGGTGCAAGGACGGGCTATACCGCAACAGAAGTCGGACTAAAGATATACGTGCCTCCAGGAATGATAACTGAAATGTGCACTCACAAGCGTCACTTAAGATATATGTGCCACAAGGATTACTGTTACAATAAGAGGCCCACAGCTGTAGCTTCTTCAGTAGCCAGAGAGAGGTCAAGAAACCACATTATGTACGGTTGGCCATATGTAACATGAAATAATAACAGCTGCACCATGTAGGACTTTTTTAAAGGGATGATGCTTTTATTATGTTCCTGCTTACACCACATCGGTTCATTTAGTTTTTGATGCGATAACTGTGCATTAGACAGAAGGGCAAAAAATAGATTTGAGGACTGCCATATATGGAGATACTGACTTCTTGCCCACACATGTAATTGAGTCATACACACATTTGAGAATGGCATGCCTGTCAGCACTGAAAAATACTTGGAGTATATTTATCAACCTCAACTTTGTCGTTCATCACTTTCTACCTGACATCACTTATTTCTGTTTGCCTCACTCTCTCATTCATCGCTCTGCTTTCTTGTTTGTTTAAACTCTGTTCATTACAACCCACTGGTTGCAGGGGTCACTTTGATGCCAAGAACTATGAATACACAACGGTAAGTTTGTAATTTTGTTAACATTATTGAGGAAAGAAATTTGGCAGACTAGTTTCTTTTTTCTCTTACCTGAAAAATTTGAAACAATGTTAGTGATTTGATTATCTAAAAAAACGTATTTTACACCAAAGAATGTGATTAAAACTGGATAATAACTGATTAATTGATGATACTCTCTGTTAAAAATAAATCAACAAAAGTTATAATTTAATCATAATAGTGCTGCCTTTATGAGAGTGAAAGATGTGTTCTTTTTTTAATCAAAGATCATGTTTGAACGTAGTGACAGACTAACACTACAAGTAAAATATGTGTCTGTTATTCTGTCCTTCACACGTTTGTCTGTGTCTGACATTATATGGCTGTGTGTGTGTGTGTGTGTGTGTGTGTGTGTGTGTGTGTGTGTGTCATGGAATGGTCATGGAGGGCGGCCCGAGCTACACTGTTCCAGCTCATTAGCTGTGATTAATCGGCATGTGAGCTTTCCCATGGTCCCCTTTGCCTGCTGGAGACAGAGCTCACCTTGGAGGGCACAGGCAGTCCAGGCAGCTCCACCAACACTGTTAACACTCTGCCACATGTAAGAATGACTTGTATACATTTGACTTTGCTCGTCTAGGAAATATTTGTATTTGCTTAAATTTGCACTGCTTCTGTGGACATGTAGGAATTTTTAAATGTCAGATATTTTACTTATAATTGATTATTGTCACAGATTCCCTGTACTACCCAGGTTTGCTGACACAATAAAAAAAGATGACAATAAATGAGAGCATGAATTCAAAAATTTTAATTAAAAAAATAAGTATTGTCTCATTGATGTATTTTTGTTAAAATTACATGAAAAATTAAATGATTAATTTAGTCGTAATTCAGTAGATCTATATAACTAGGGACATGTACTGCATAAATTTATGTAAGTACAAGCTGTTCTTATTTTTTATTTTATTTAAATACTCACGTTTGAATAATATTAAAGAATCAGACAAAATGATATGAACTTTAAGAGTTAAAACAATAATATGTGCAAGGTGATTAAGTTATGCAAGATACAGCATGTCAGGCACATATACAGGCAACATAACATTTCATATTAGGTTAGCAAAGTATTAAGTATTAGCTGTGTGATTAATATAGACTGCTAGTTATTTATTTGATTTGTTGTTTAATTTTTGTGTCTTGTCAAACACTTGACTGATCTTGGAATTACAAGGCGCCCGTGTTTTCTCAGAAGATTGGTAATTATCAGCCTACTTGTGCAAAAATAGAGATATTTCTGCATGCTTTTGAGTAGGATTTTATGTCACATTTTATTTTTAACATCTGTTTCCTTCAAGCCAATTTCTAGCTGAAACCACAATAACAAACATTGTTTCAGATAAAAATGCTCAGGGATACGACAAACCAGAGATCCTACTTGAGGAATTTGTTTCTAAATATCTGACCCCACTTTGAAGCTCCACTAATAAAACAAAAAGAAAAATCCAGGTTCGTTCACACAAAAATATACATTGATGTAGGTCTCCTCCATTAAGACATAATAAATTCAGTAAAGCCTTTGTTTTTTCACTTATTGAGGAAATATATCTCTAATCCACTGATACAAGAACCATCTGTGTAAATTCATGCCCACAGAGGATGGACACTCACTGGCTGCAGTGTACTGTATCTGCTGTGCGAGGCAGCGAGAAGACTGTGATGAACTAATTGGCTCATGACTTTCAAAGGGAATCTGTCCCATCTTCATCCTTGTGCTTCTCCATCAAATAAATAAGTCTTGTTTTTGTTCGGCCCCCATATGCCAACACACACACACACACTGATGTAACTAAGTTTATTTTCCAGTGTGTAAGCTAGCATGGTTCCGGGTCTGTTAATATTAAGTGCTCATAATGTTATTTGTCACACACTCGTTGTACCAAATGGTTTAACACAATAATAAAAAAGCAAAGCTATGGTCAAAATGAATGTGTTAATACTGTCATCTTAAAAGAATTAAAGGGACTTCTTCTTTTGTGTCAGTTCTTCTACCTGTTCATTTAAAAAAAAACAATAATTAAACAAAATATCATGTGATGCACATTTATTCATACAGTTGCACTATAATGTTAAACTAAGTTAGGGTACTACAAAAATACATCCAAATACATAAAAAAAATTCATTTAAAATTTCAAAATGTAACTCTTCCAATAAGATCTACATTTAAACTGAAAGTTTTTTACTGACCACACATGTACAGAACGAGCTGAACCTTGTTTCACTTTTGTTTAAATCCGCTGTTCCAAGATAATTCAGACACAAATATGCTTAAAGCTGCGGAGGTTTCTTAATTTCCTGTGTGGGCCACACACAACTGCACAGATCTTTTGGCAACACACTGCACTCTGAAACTAAGACCCGAAATCCGCTGTCATTTTTTTGACTGCACAAAACGTTCACAGAGAGGGACTTTGTCTCCCACTTCTGAAAAGCTAACAAAATGATTAATGGATTAATTTCATATTTGCTTTTCTCTAAATAGTTTTTTTCCACATCCCCAATAAAAGAAGAATGTAAAAGGTCAGTTTCATAAATTTAAAAAAACAGAGAAATATTAAAATAATTTAGGGATCCATAAACAATTACCTAAAATGCATTTTATTCTTTAATTCTCTTATACATCAAAGCTGACTCGTTCAAGAGCAGCTGATGACAAATCTTGCTCACCATTATTACCCTTATTTCCCTATGTTTACACTATATGGATATGTGGATGAGTGACCAACACCGTTTGCCCTTTCTAAACACCTGGCTGTGAGACAAGGTCCACATCTTCTGATTTGAACCAATTAGTCAGCAATCCATCAGTGCACAGGCCCGGTCAGCCTGCTGTAACCCATCTCACAGGACCGACCCGCTTGCCCAATAAATGTAAAGAACGTGCTGAGAAGAGAAAAGCAGAGCAGCAGGAGAGAGGCCAAGAACCTGGAATTAAGTGAGGCCGCCTGATCCACACCAGCAGAATCACAGCCAGCCAAACAGAGCGCTCATTGTCTGTGGCAGACACTACTGAGCTCTGCTCTTTGTCGCCCCCCTCCCACCTCCACACACACTGTCCTTCCCTATTTTAAGCCACAGGGAAGAATTATAGAACTTGTTGTTGTTTTAGCATACTGTACATGCAGGGGGGAGTCTACCTCAAACGACTGTATGGTGTAGGAATAAGGAAGTCAGTTTTGAGTTCAAAAAGCTGTTTATAGATATTGCAAATAAGGGGCATGCAATTATTTCACAGAGGTTTTAAATAAAAATCACAAACATAAAGTTCAAAGGCTTAATTCAACCATCACAGTGCACTCATAGTAAAGAGATTTAATCTTCCTTTAATGCCTTCAGACAACAACATACACACACACTGGATAGAGACAAAATGACACAACTTAGGATACACTGTGAAACACATACACATTTAGAGGTTAAGGGGAGGCAGCAGGCAGCATTGACTGCTGAATAATTCAGAGGTGGAAATGCATGATTGATGTGGGACATTTCATTTCCACACCTTTAAAAGGTCTCTTTTAGCCCCGGCACCGAACAGGCCAAGTGGTCTTTACAGTTCAAAGCCTGGCATGGATCTGGCCTTCCTAGTCTGGCTCCCTAGGACAAGAGTGGCTTTATTCTGTGGCGGGGGCACCAGTGGTGGTGGTTGGGATTCTACACCTGTGTTTGCTCCTTACCCAATAATTGAGAGCTGCATGCTATTTTGAGCTCAGAGCACAAAGTGCCTCACTCATGAGGAACTCGGGGTGAAGAATCTTGGCTCCCGGTTTGATGTGGCTGGAAAAGCTGAAAACCCGTGGATCAGCCCGGCGGGGTGCAGATATACTCAAAAACATATGACTTTAAAAGACAAATACAAATGAAATGGAAGATCTTTGTGTAACTCAATTTTGACTGGTGCATTGTGAGCCTCCTTCACATTAATGTTTTTTCCTAATTTTATAGTGTAAATTTATTACCGTAACTCAAATACAGTTAAAATGTGAGAGGTCAGTATGTGTGAATTCATAGAGAGCTAGCAGCTCCATATTCATTCAGAGCTGGCAGTGTCACTCAAAGTTCATTATTTCCTGTTTCTAACATTTTGAAAACAGAAACAGGTATTATTCTGCAGTGGTGGAAAAGGTAGTGAGATCTTTTACTCAGTAAAGTCAAAGTTTTGAAAGTAAACAAAAGCATCATGCTATAAAAAGACTCCATAGAAATACTTATCATATATTCAGGATCTTTTATTATATTGATTAATTATCAACACTGATGCAAAGTTAAAGGAAGTGTGATAAAAAGTTTGAGGGTAATGCATTAAATTTAAAAAAGAAATTTAAAATCAAGCAGCAAAGTGTGAGATACCATCATCAATTCATCTTCCAGTCTTTAGTTTTGTATTGAAAATGTATTTTTGTTTTTTATTTAAATGAGGTGAAGTAGCAGCAAATGCGCACATAAAAAACAAGTGCCTCAAAATTGTAGGCATACTCAAAAGAGCAATGTTTTACTAATGGCAAGACATTCAAGCCCCTCATGTCTCAAGCTTAATTACCTTGAAACGTATTTCTTTGAAGAAAAAAAAAGTTTTGTTAATGAACAAAATCCCTGCTGGTGATTCCCGACCTGCTGGGATGCAGTCCCAGTCCCTGTGGTGTAAACAGCAACACTAATCCTGCAAGATCCCATTCAAGTTAGACTGTTTGGTTAATAAGGCAACTAGCTGCTCAGCTAACTGAGCCAACAGCTAGCAAGCTAACTACAGCTACCAGCTACAGTCAAAGAAAGCTGCAGCAAAGACTCTGTTGAGCAGCAGTCAGGGGTTAATCTGGTGATATGCTGCCCCCTATTTTGCACATACAGGTTTATGTAAAGTACTTAAGTAAATGTGATTAGTAACTTTTCATTTTGCCATTGAAATAAAACATCTCAGAGCAGAATTACAGCATGTACTTTATGCAGTTAACCAGGGGTATATGAAAATTTATAGATAGGCACAAAAGCTGACTAAGTAAGGACAGACAAAATGGAAATGAGCAAAAAGAACAGCGAGCGTGAGCCAGTGCACTGTTACTGAGCTACGTCAGTTTAGCGGAGGGTCAGTCCAAGTGCAAAGAGAACTCCAAGTCAAAACAAACACTCACTTTGGCTTCTGATGGGATGGCGCGCTCACTTTTTCCCACAATTCTCCAGAACAGCTTAATTCACGGTCACACAAACTAGGTGGTCATGAAACTCATCACAACAAAATGTTCCAGATGTAATTTAATTTTCGCGAAAATGCCCACTTTTCTTGCCATGTATGTGATGCATGTAAGGCCTATATATTTTCATAGAATGACAATGATAGATTTAGAGCCGTGTTTCGTGTTTCATGACAGCTCTGCTCTGCCAGTTCATAATGATATTAATAGGGAGGGTCGAAAATGTCAAAACATTCTTCAGTTGTCAAGCAACCTTGCCCTAGTTAAACCTTTAAAAAAAAAAAAAGAGAGAGATGTTGTTACCAACCAACAGAATCCAAATGGGACCCATTTTTATTTAAAACGTTAACTGGCTGGCCGAGCTGGCCGGCTAATTTATTACCAAGAGACAGGAATTTTGACAAATCATTCAGCTCTGCAAACCCGGCCGTGGCAAAGTTCAGCAATTAGGCTCCTATATAAAGACGGTTTACTCCTCTGCATCGTGGGTGCTGGATTTATGTGTTCTCTCGAGCTAGCAGGCAGGTTCAAAGCCCTGCGTAGGGGAGCTGGAGGTTGACACATGGGGAATTTCACAAATATGGTGGAACACACACATTTTGCAGTAAATCTGACCTGAGAATAGTGGTCTTTGGGGGAAAGGAGGTGGTCAGTGAGGGAAGAGAGGCGGGGTGTTGAGTGAAGGCATAGCTAAATAATCAACCCAGGATGGGGGTCAGCTGTTGTCAAGTCATCTGTGATATTAAAAAGCAGAAGAAAAGAGAAAAAAGGCCTGATTGCAAAATAATGGAATTTGCAAATAGCTTCTTTTTAGGCTCAAAAACTGCTTTAAAAATATAAACTCTAAATGTAGCTCACACATGGTAAATTTTGACTTTCAGTCAGCCAAGCCTAAAGCCTCTGTCAATATTTAGCTTTCTGTTAATGGGGTGATTTTATGCTACTGTCTGACCATGATGGCCAATGAGTAGCTGCTTGCTCAGTGTCATAGTGGGTGTACCTGAGAATAGCTCTGGGTAAACCATTACACTCTGTTAGTCCATAAAGCACAAAGTGATAGAGATTCTGGGCTTTTTGGTAGTAAGATATTTTTCCACGTAGAAAAGAAGTTTCCACATCAGCAAAAACATTTCTGTCATGATAAATTCACAGCAGAAGGCACAGTTAAGGTGATAAAAAATCATGCAAAATCTGTATTAAACAGCTGTTGTATTGATCCATGTTGTGATTTGCATGAACTTTTCATTATGGGTGTTATTTGATGTCAAAGGTTCCTAAAGTTTATTACTATGACAGTCAAAGTATTTAATGATCAATTAATATGGTTGCAAAGATGTAAGTATCAGTGATTAATTTAATTATTCAAAAGTCTAGAATAAAGTTGAATATGTGAGGAATTTTTGTAGTGCACTTAACAACCACATCACACAGTACCTGCAGATGTTTTATAGGGTTGTAAGATCAATACAGAGAACCATCGAGCACTTAGCCAGGTGTTGATATTTTTGGCTTTCACAGTCCACTTTCTGTCCCGTATAAAAATTCACTCTACCACCGCCTGCTCGAATTTCTCCCATATCCAGATGAAGAGCAGAGTTATTTGAATATCTGCAGACTCAATCCAATATTTCTTTTTTCCTAATCCTTAAGAAAGGCGAAAGGCCACGCGGTGCAGACATCAGCTGTATATAAATGAGTAAAACTGGTCAAATTTAAGCATGTTGACAATTCAGTAGCTTTAAATGTAGCAAATCCACCAATTTAACAATTTTCTTTTAATTAATTTAAGTATTTTTTTCAAGTTTGCAACAAAAAAATAAATGGGCCAAAATGATAAATCATCTAACAGAATACAATTTTCTTTTCCACTTGTTAGTGCTGTTTCATGTAATCTCTGTCTTATTTTAGCAACCTTGCAATCTATAATTGTATTCCACCATGGGCTTAGTTTACTTGAATAATATGACTATGATTACTTTAAGGGATCATAAATTAATCGGGACTAATTTAGTTAATTGTCATTGTTAAATATGTCCTGATTATCCTTAGTTTTAATCCAGCATCTCCTTGAGTGAGCTAAAAAAAATTAAGACTGAAGCTAATGTGTCTTGGATATTTTATCATTATTATTTTATTATTATTCTTAAGCCATAAAAGCAAACACAACCAGCAAAGAAGAAGAAGAAGTAGTAATTTGCAGTGTTACAGTCAGGTCTCAGTCAGTGATGCTAATTTTAACAGAAGCCATGGGAAGCTGTATAATGCTGAGAAACTGCAAGTGTTGCAACTGTGTGACTTATGTGAAAAAACTTTAACCACAGTGAATCAGAAAAACATGCAAATGTGGAGCACCTGGACGGAGTTTAGTCCCCAATTCATTAATTCACCCACACAAGATTAAACATCTCCACCCTGGTGGTTTTTGATTAGTGACAGAGTTCACAGATACCAAACTGGTCACTCATAAAACCCATGTAACAGTGCTGAAGTCAAAAAGTAAAAACTTTTTATGACAATTCATAGATTTGTATGTTTCTGTAAAACCCTCTGACATCCGAGTCTCGTAATGGTTCAGGTTTGTGATTTGTGCAGCAGGTAGGTGAAACAAGGGTTCACTCTCTGGCCCCTGCTGCTGCTGCTGCTGCTGCTGTAAAACCTGCAGACTTTAACGTTGCAGACTGGAGTATTTTCAGAAAGGGAACTGTTGTTGGCCCTTCTTCAAGAAAATTTAGCAACTTTCATTTTATTTCTCCTTTAATCTGACTTTGAAGTAGTTTTTTTTCCAATTTTCTAGTTTGTTTTTAGTTATGAATTGAAATTTGCAATAAGTAAATGAAGCACATTAATAATTATTGATTGACAAATTGCAGTATGCTGTAGGTGTAAGTGTATTTTTAGATTAAATGTAACTTTTTGAGAGTTTACAATACTACCAAAATAAAAATGGCGTCACACATTGTGGTTTCTTTTTCTGAATCTAGGTGATTGTTTCAGGCTTTTTCAAGGTAAATGGCATTAGCAAAGTTTAAGAAGTTTACAAGAACTAAACAATTCTCAAAGTTGAGTACTTTTTAAGGAGATTTGGTTAGTGAAATCAATTGGTGACACATTTTTGTATATGTTAATAGGATTACATGATGCATTTTAGTACAACGGGAGCAGATGCTGCCAAAAACCTCTGAAAAAAGGCAGAAAGAGAAGCGAAGATGAGGAGGAGCATGAAACACGGTTGAGAAATGAGAAAGAAAATAACTCAATCATCTTTGATAATACACTCACCTCCAATTTAAACACTGCTGAGAACGATGCTTGTTTCCCACCGATGTGTTCTACATGAGTGAACTTGGAAATTTAAGATGCTTGTTTATGTCAGAATGTTAAGAATGTAAAAATTACCTCCCTTGCGAAATGGCCACTGGGAAATACAGAAACAATCACCACTTTAAACTCACTCAACTCAAATGTGTGTGAAACGTAAAAACACTTACCAGCTACTATTACAC
This sequence comes from Acanthurus tractus, assembly GCA_029783725.1. Lineage (NCBI taxonomy): Eukaryota > Metazoa > Chordata > Actinopteri > Acanthuriformes > Acanthuridae > Acanthurus > Acanthurus tractus. The sequence goes on from JAQNCA010000004.1 coordinate 14,025,475, forward strand.
TTACGTACTCCATTTGCCCGATTGGCCTGATAGAATTTGATAGATTTCCAGTTGATGTAAAAGGTTCTGGTTACACAATCAGAGAAAAACAAGCATCTGTTTTCATCCGACTCTCAGCAGGGAACATCTTAAGCTTCCTAACCTCTCACGGTGTGAATGCGTGTGTGTGTGAGTGTGTGTGTGAAGCTGCTGTCACCTCTCAATCTTCTTTCTCCCTCTTTATCCTCCCTCCTGAGTCAACTTTAGGGGGATGTGGCAGAACAGCATCTTTATCTAAAACATGCTCAGTGTTTTTTATGGCTTTTTCTCTGTTACATTTTGGCTACCAGCAGTGTAACTGTTGAAGAAACTCTTGTGCAATGGCAACTGTTTACTTTTAACTACACCGAAACTTTATTATCAGCTAAAAGACGTCGCTGCAGGGCTGCAAGGTTTTGACACTGATTTGCAAATGGGCCACTTGATTGTGCCCATAATTGCACTATTCCTCTGGAAAACTTGTGAGATTTTGACCCATAACGCACACTGGCACATACTGCAAATGACCTAAGTAGAGAGATAATCTAATTTTAGATAGGATGGCATCCAGATGTCATTTGAGGGGAAAAAAGTTCATGGGAACTTTGATGAAAAAGGAGATATGCCCCTGCAAATGTCCTAATCGTTTACATCTTTACAAAATGAGGACTCAGTCACACAAACACACAAATCGCCTGGTCAGTGCTTTAATCCGTGGCTTCGAAATGATGTCACATGTGTTTGTCCTTCTCCTTTATCCCCTGCAGGACATGAGCAGAGAGGTCAGGGCTGCAGGACACACACATACACACACACATGTCTGCTATAACTTTGCAGCCAATGTGCAAATCATGGGAGTCGACGTCAGCCATCATTTAGTTGTCAGGGGTGGAAACAAAATAGATGAGAAATGAAGTGCTGAGACTGGCCTGACCTCGTGGATGATTGCCGCTGAAATAGCTGGGACCTAAATTGAGCATTTTACACTCTGGCAGCTGCCCAAGACACAATTTGTCCCAGTTTTAGACGACAACATGGCTTGAGTATCCACGTCAAATACGTTTCCTGAGAACTCACATGTCCTGTTTGGTATAGAACTGTGATTAGGAAGAAAATAAAGTGTTCATCAGAAAATTACATAGAATCAGTGCTGATTAATCACCAATTAACATATGGTGTAGTGTTTAATTTGAAAGGTTGTTTGGAATATCTAGCTCTTAGTTTATTCTTTCTATCAAAATCTCTTCCAGCACAGAAACATGTAAACACTGTTACTGCTTACACATTGCATTTCTATGTGTATTTACTAATTAAGAGTTACATTCTGCTCGGAATCTAATATAAAGCGTATATTCAGTTTTAATGCAGAAAATGTAGTTAGCGTGATGTTATATATGTATAAAAGGGAAGTACATGCAGTTTCTAAGTAAGATATCTTGTGGCACTGTAATAATAGTCCTAATCACCCTCATAGTAAACGGTTCTGGCAAAGATAAATAGGTATGTGGCGAAGTTAAGGGGGTTAGGTGCAGCTTTCCTCTCTGTGGCCAATGTCAGTAACTTTTCTATGTATCAGCTCATTTGTTATGTGCAGTATGATATGAATACTGCACTAACAATACACGGACAGGGTGCTCAGAAGCAGGCAAGAACAAGCCACATTTTACTGGAAAAACTAACTTTGGTCTGGCCAAAAAGCCTTTTAAAGGAATACTTTGACTTCTTTGGAGGAATAATGCTTGTTTGCCATAATGTCAAGGTAATAAAAAGGTTGTCAAAATGGTACAGAAGGACCTAGCAAGCAGCTGGTTAGCTTTGCTTTGTTTAGCACAAAGACTAAAATGTACTTTTAACAAGTTGACGTAAGAGTTGCGGGAATGTTTCCAGTGACAAAACCAGGTATGTTAAGCCAAAACATGAACTTTTCATAACCTTAAACATGTCCTTTTTTTCTCCAAAACCCGTGCAGACCTTTTCCATAGATATGTAAGATTTTAATGTAAAAAAAAAAAGAAGTAATGTTTCAACATGTATGTGATTTGCATATCTAAAGCGCAATCATTAATGCCTGGCAACAGGAGAAAGAAAAGAAATTTTCATTTTTTTCACATTTTGCAGCAGTCTTTTCTTCAGTAGCATGGTTTCAACAAAGCCTACCAGTCCAGATATTGTGTCAGCCACAGGTATTTGGGGCTACTACTGTAAGGCATATTGTGTATGGCCCTTACCTCAGTTATTTTGTTAGTTTAGAAGCTTAATCCAGTGGTACACCTCAGCAGCATCTGCCTGGGACTGGTAGGTTTAAGACTCTAAGGAGGGATCACTTATAATGGAATCTGATCCCTAGCTGTCTGTTTGAGAGGGGCTGGAACTAATCGATCAGAGGGGAGCATCTGTGAAAGAGATGTTCAGAGAGGCATCTTTGGCTGCACTGGAGCCAGCAGGGCTACTGTCTGATGCCCCAGTTCTGGCATTACAGCCCAGAATTACCACTTGATACACCAGGCAAGCTTGCTTTGATGCAAAATATGGTGAGATGTGAAATGGTGAAGCTGGCACTTTTTTTCTCCTGACTTCTAATTCTGTCATCTCTGCCGCCTGAGGAGTTATTGTTTCTTCCCTTCAATCTCTAATCCTCTGTCCATGTCCCTCTCCTTCGCGCTGTCTTGCATATTTTCTATCAGTTTCTGCGTTAAGTCCTTCCCCTCTGAACTCAATCCCCAGTCTGGCCCTCTGCTTGAGCCCCTCAGCTGCTGGTCTGCTCTCACACTAACCCCCTTGTTTATATCGGGGACGCAATTAAGTCGAAGCCAAGTAGAGGAGTCCCAGAGAGAGAGGCAAGAGTGCAAGCTTGTGAGTCAAATTTCAACTTCTACACTCATACTCCTCCCTCCCCGATTCTACTCATTTTCTCCATCCCTTCATCCCTCACACTCTGTCTCCTCTCTGTTCTTCTTTCTTACTTTCAACATGCAAAGATATCTGTTCTTCTTGAAAACAAAGGACATAAAATATTAAACATCATTTGATTCATGCTTAATGAAACTGATGCTTTTTGGGTGTTTTTAATATAATTTGGGGAGTAGGCGACATGAGATAGCTTGATGGCTAAAACAAGACATTACCTCATTTTTCTGTTGTGCAATTTAAAATGCAAAGATGTATTTATTCTAGCAACTTTTTGAACCCATGTATCAAATTTAAGGTTTAATTCATGCACATTTTTAAGCCCATTTGTGTGCCAGCAGCATTTACTTAAACAACTAGTTTCACTGTTTCACTTGTTTTTCCTCTCTTTTTTTGCCATGGTGGAACTGGTTTTAGTGCTGAGTTCACGTTCTCCACATGTGTGGTCTGTCAGCCCAGGGGACCTATCCAAGAATCCCAGACACACGTGTGCAGGCAGAAGCAGTAGTGCAATGCAGAGTAGATAAACAGTGCTCTTACTGGCCACTGGGCACACTCCACATCTAAACAATGCCAAGTTAACTACTTTGCAGGATTATATAGCAAAGGCAAACACAAATACATGCGTGTTCATCTCAAGAATGTCATTTTGGGGAGTTTTTTTTTTTTTTTTAACACTCACCCACACACTGTGTGAGGACAGGAGTCATAAATTGCAATCTGCATAAATTGCACATGTGGGCATTAAATATGTTTTAAAACATCATTCCTTCCTGGTTGAATTTAGTGTCAAGCATCTTGATTGCCCTAATTCAGCATTCCAGCGCAGCAGTGCAAGTGTGCCTCACTTTCACAGGGGAGATGTAGGAGAAACTCTTGGGATGTGTGCAGCGTTGACGGACAGGGGGATAAACAGAGGGATTGTCCCTGACCTCCCAACACCAGACTGGAGGAAGACGAATAGCCCCCCAATGGGCCCTGAGCAGATAAAATACACCCTACCGTCTTCAACACCAGGTGTGACAGCCATCAGGGGTGGCCTATCAGCAGGAGGTACAGGGAAGGGGAGGTAAGGGTGAGGGGGCACATTAGGAACATATCAGCAATTACTCTCTGGGTTTATTTTTCTTCCTGCTTTAACGCCTGGATACCAAGTTACATTCATCCTGGGTGTTGATTGTATCTTTGGGTCCAAGCAAAAACCCTTTGCAGAGTCATTTGTCGATTATCTGATAATACGCTCAAACACGTTAATGTGATGTTACAGCAACGATTTAAAAGCCCGGCAGTGTGTTTATTTGTCTGAGTTTTTCTACAGTGAATTGTGTGGCCTTGCTTCATCGAGCTTTATCTGGGAAGTTCAGGTCAGTCTTTTCTCTTAGTGTACCCAGAGTTGCAAATCAACCTCTTTATGTAATGGAATTCACAGGGTCGAGGACGTGTTTACCTCTTTTTCCAGGCCTATTAGGCACCAAGCAGCTATATCATATCTGACACAAGAGAATGGCCTCAATCTGTTTAAGCCATGATCTCTGACTGCATGGGCCCCAGTGTCTTCAGACTGACCTCTGCAAGCAGAGATATGAAGAGGGATGATAGTCATTTATATGTCCTGAACTTATAACAATAAATGTGTTATGGGTGCAGACATCCCACAGACTAGACAAATAAATGGGCTCCGCTGTGTGTAGTTTGAGCTGCTTAGCAACACAAAGGTTTTGCAGACACTCACGTGAATCACTTTTTTTTGGTCTATAAAATGACATATTTTCTCTCATGAAATAGCATATGCTGCTTCTGTCAAAATAGTCTTTTGTGCATTGTGAAGTGTCAAACAGATCTGCAAAAATATAGGAAAGAGGCTGTGTGCAAGAGGAGCTCGTGTGAAAAAGGGAAGCCCAGACCTCTAATTTCCTGTGTGAGCATTCGCCATAGAACGGGAAGGCCAAACCGCTCTGTGGCTATCAGAAATCAGCCCAATAGTCCCCCGAGCCACCCCTGCCCTCACCATACCCTCTCCCACCACCACTAAGCCCTCCCCCTCTCTTACACACACAAACACACACACACACACACTTTCCTCTCAGCCCAGGCCCCAGGGCCACTGTGTGTTAACCTCGCTCAGCCGTGACCAGAAAACAGAGTGATATCTTACTCATCTAATCCCCCACTCAGTCATCATGCAATAAAGTATGCCTCGCGACCCTTGACCTCACAAGTCAAAGCAACCCCTCCGCCCTTCAGCAACACCACCCTGCCAACCCCCACCAGGGGACCCATAAAGGAGAGAAAAAGTCAAGACAGTTTGGAGGTACAACAGCCTCAAAAGCATTGCCATTGCCAAGGTAGATTCAGTTGGAAACTCAGGCTTCAAAATAATTCGAATAAACTTTAACAAAAACAAAGTTGTTGAAAGGGAGGAGTTTTCTAATAAACTATAAAATTCACATTCATGATTTTCTTTATATATTTAACAAAAAAATCACTAATAAATGTTGAGTGATAATGTAGTTAAGTTGACAGTTTTGATTATACCAACTTAGTTTCAGAGAAATTTGCTTTTTTTGTTGTTTGTTTTTGTTGTTTTTTCAGTATTAAGCCACATAACTGATCAATCCATGTAAAAGTGACCTGATTTCAAACTTGGACTGATTTCAAGTGCTGAATGTTTTTATTTTTTTAGGCTTTCTACAAAACATTATCTTTAATGTCTGTCTACACAACAAAACTTTAAGCTTCTTAATGCTCTGCTGAAGTTATACTTCTAACCTCAGATGTACAAAAGAGCCATATAGTTTCTAATCCAGTTGCTCATCTTTTGAAATGATGATTCATCCAGGAGACTTTCATGCTCATTCAAGTCTTGGAAGTCCTCCACCTGCAGATCATCAAACATTGTCTATGTGGAAAATTGATGGGACTTCTACTCCCATAACCCTGGATGCTTAAAAATAACTCATCCCACATCACTTCTTTACATTTCCAATTAACTAATTGCGCACATGGATCTCCAACTCCTCCTTTTAAATTTGTCATCCTGCAGTGTTTCTCCAGAGGACCTCCACATTCTCCAGCATCTGCCTATTTAGATGCTTTGGACAGATGGCAAACATAAGCAGCCAGAAACATTCAGCAAATACATCTGCTGTGGCCCCACCTCTAACCCCGCCTCTACTCACTTAATGTAGGAATGTCACAGAGGGAGAGAGGCTTTCTGATGGTGAGGACATGAAGAGTGCAGAGGACATGAGGAGCACAATTCGATCATAAGCCAATTACAAGAAAGACAGTGACACGTGGAGTCCTTTGTTGCCCCTGTGTCTGTGTGTGACTGGCTGCAAGCCTTGGAAGGTGCATGCATGCTTCCTTCACTTACCCTTAGTCTGTACATGTTGATACACAGTGCATGCATATGTGAATGTTTGTGTGCAGACAGAGAGAGAGAGAGAGAGAGAGAGAGAGCCTTAAGTTGCTCAAAGGGGTTCAGGGCTCCCTTGCTCCAGCACATCTGGGCTTTATATCAGGCCTTTAATTAATCCTGAGTGAAGGCCAGGCAGTGACAGGCTGACTGGGCAGGCTCCAGTCCAGGACAGGGCCTGATTTATTACAACTGAGCTCCAACCAGAATTGATTTATTTCAGACTCAGGAAAGGGGAGAGCAGAGGGGGTGTGTTTAAGGGGTTTAGTGGGGTGGACACAGAAACGGCACTGTTAGACTGGGCAGGGAGACACAGAGGCTCAGAGTGACTGAGAAAGGTGAATCACACACTGATAGGACGGGCGTGAAGACAGGGGAGGTCGCGTCTTTGCGGTGTTTTATTTTAAAGCCAGGTTTTGCATATGGCTGGAGGCTCTTTTTCGCTGTTGGTAAGCAGTCAAGCGCTTGAGAACAAGAGAGAGCAAGGGATGATGGATGTGATGGAAGAAGAGGGAGAGATTATGAAAGTTGAAAACCTCTTTCCATCAGGTGGGTTATGTTCCCTCCCAGGCATGTGCTGTCAGTCAGAGTGACTCCTCTCGCCTTATCTCCCCACACAGGGGGACTGTAAATCCTCCTCTGCTCATTTGACTTAATCATGACAGTCATCTGAACTCAGCAAAACACAGGAAAGCATATCCCTCCCTCCCCTTCTCACCTCCCTCAGGACTCTTTGCTGGACGGCAGGAGCAGAATGTAAAAAAGGATGTCCTTTTTATTACCTAACACATGCATCAAGTAGCCACAAATAGTCCTCAGTGCTGTAAATATGATAGCTCTGTGGCGATTTGTGTGTTTGTCTCTGTGTTTGTGAGGTTGTATTGCTGACTCAGTCATCCCCACATGTAGTGGGGAAAAAAATGAAGTGTGAATGAGGTTTTATGAGCCTCGGTCACTGTGTGCCCTCAACATGTTTCCCTGTGATAAGGACTTTATGACAATCAACTTTTACACCAATAAACAGCTGAGAAGTTTAAGACCTCGGCTGAAAAAGATATGAGCAAAAATCAGGAGAGCAGACAAATAATTTCTTCCCGTATTTTACACAATTTTGTAATATTCACATCTATGCTTGTGCTTCTCTTCTAGGGAAGTTTTATTAGAAACTGAATCTGAGTGGAAAATCATTACAAACAAAATATCATTGAACCTGTTGTTTTAATAGTAATAAAAATAGATCGGAGGGTTTAATTTGTGTTTGGATTGTAAGAAAACTTTAAAGAAAGAAATTTTTTTTCTTTAAAAAACAATCAGTTTTAAAGTGTTATGTTCTTTAGTCATACAACCTCCTCACTGCCATTCCTGTGTCTTTGCCTCCAAATGGCGACTGGCTCTGAATCCTGCAGTCTGTTGTGATTAATGAGCCTTTTAGCACTATCGTCTAGACGTCAAATCCCAGAATACTTTTGGGGCATAAAGAAGGCTGCTAAACCCCGGCCCTCCCCTTGCAGGCTTCAGCATTTGTCTTCACTGTTTGTCAGTCACAAAATAAGTGACCTTAAGTGCTGGATTGTACCTCAAATGCTGGAGTTGACGCCTTTTAAAACCTTGTCAGGATGTGCATTCATATATTGGCTCAGTAAATTTAACTTAAGTTTAATGCTTGAGATCTTGCTGTGGTAAACAGAACAACTTAAAACAGTCCGAAGGTACAGATGAACTAAAGACAGTCAGGATCAGCAAACATCATAGGAACAGTGAAAAACATGAAAGAACTGCAAATCTGCTATTCACTCAACTGAACAGAACTATTCCACAGTGCAGAGTATATTTTAATTTCAATGTCTAAGGTGCAGCAGAAATAAAGCTAAAGCTCATAAATAAAAAACTGAAACTGATATGTTTACAAAAAAAATGTCAAGAGCATCAAATCTTCCAAAACTGTTTAGATCAATGGACAGGAAGCTAGTTGTGAGGCTAGTTTAAAACAGGAAATACCCTCACAGCAGAGATGCAACATGTTAATGTCCATCGTTGAGTTTCTGCAGCAGAACTACAATAAACTGATTTAATCTGTCTGGGTATAGATGTAGCATTCAGTGTAACAGATAAATGAGGAAACTACAACCCAGTGGCCACAATCTGAATTGCTGCATTATAAATTTGGTCTAGAAGCCAGCAGGGTTCATGTTGTCTCGAATCTTCCCGCCAGCACTACATGGTTGCCAGAGGGGGAACAGAGCAACAGAGTTTAAGCTATTGCCAAGAGTGGAATGAGTCTGGGCTGTTTGTGAGGTCGAGGCCGGGACTTTTGAGCACCGCAGACTCATATCTCCCACCCTATCCCCTCCCCTCACATCGGCCACTTTCAGTGCACCCATGGGAAATGGGGAATTCAGCCTGCCACCCCCTAAGAACATATTTTTAAGCAAGACCTCTTTTCTTAGACATATAATCACTAATATTGTAAGGAATGTGTTTTTATAAATAGAAAATGCCAGAAAAGAAAAGTGAGGAATTTTTTTTTAGGTTAATCTTTTGCTCAAATATCCTTGTTTAGATTGTGGGGGCTTTGTGACATTAAAGACAGGAGCAGCTCAGAGGGCTTGCAGCAAAGTGAGACATAAAAGATCCTCTGGGGGAATTTTAGGGATTCTTTTATCCCTTAAAAGACACTCAATAAAATATATCATGACACCCTATAGTGTTGGAGCAAATATTGTGAGACTGCTTGGACTCACAAACCTTTACTCATTAGTCCATCGCTGAAGTAATTGACCTCCCTCCCTCCACATGTGTGTATGGGGCTTTAGTAAGAGAAATACACAGTTATAAAGAGTTTGGAGGATTTCTTACTCAAATTTCCTCTGAAAGGGAAATAAAGATGAAGATACAGTGCAAGGAATAGAGTTAACAGTGTCTACTCTAAAATAAATGGCAAAGATTAACATTTCTGGCTAAAAAGCTTTCTGTCTTACTTTGGCTATCAGAGTTTAAGCTAATGATAACAGCTCTGTTCTGCTTTTTTAATGAATTTGATTATGTTTAATTCTTTGCAACTCCAGCCAACATAACATGAGATAACAAAACTTTTTCCTTTTTCTCTGGTTAGTGGTGTCGCATAATTGACGATAGCCATGATAATTAAAAATGATACTGGATGTTGTGGTAATAATACATGTAATGTAAATTATGTGGTACTTGCTTAATATTTTCCTTATTTTCTAATCTAAGAAAAGAGGTCACTGTTTTGATTAAATGGTGATACTAAAAAAACCCTAAAATCACTGTACTACAACAGACCATGATCTCTTACTGAATGTCAACCAGGTGCTGCCCAAAACACAATAATGAAATGTTGACTGATGGTGTAGTCAGTGCAAGTGGTTAATGTACAACAAGACTGCGTATTTTGGCTGTAAACAGAGGAAATAGTATGTATATGTCAGTAAACATGTCACTGATATGTTCAGTAATAAACATTTTTGCAGCATGCCAGGAACCTTTATTAAAAACATTGGCTTATTTGCTGTTGCAAATTAAGCTAGTTGTACATAAATGTAATTTGACTTGAAGACAGGGATGTTTTCCTGTACTGTATGCGGACTTTATGTGCACATGGAAGACCCTTTTACAGAGTTCTTGTTTTAAACAACGACATAGAGAAGTCAGCTATAGAAGGAGATTTTAACCAGCTCAGGGAGTAGCGTGAGCTTAAGCTAGCTCTGCAAATCACATCTGCTAGCAAATCTCATCTAAAATCCATGGGTCCTAGCTACAAATGAGAGGCCTGCCTTGTGTACAGCTGTATTTACCGCTTAATGTTTAAAACATAACCACTAATTTTGAATAAAATCTGCTGTGTAAACAATAAAAACCTATATTCAATTGTGGATCTTATTCTAGAGGGCAAGAAATGAAAAATCTTCACTTACAAAGAACATAATCTTTATTATCATTGTCATCACCACTATCTTCATCATCATCAACTACATCATCCCCCCTATCATTACAATCATCCCCACTGTCATCAACAGTGTCATTAGCAAGCTTGCAGTGTCTGGTGTTCGTTTGCTAACAGGCTGCACAAATAGTTGGTCTGTTCCCCTCAAAATTACAGAGATCATATTTCTGTTTATGCCATTTTTACATGCTTGAGGAATCGTGTAAATCACATTTAAAAGGCATATACACCTCATTATACCACTGAAACTCTCATTCAGCAAAGTGCACTGGAGAATATTCAGACCTCATTTGTGGTGTAAACATGTCTTTACTTATCCAGATTAACTCTGCAGATCAGATTACCCTTTCTTCCTCGACATCCCTCAACAGTGCAGTTCAGGAAACCAGCCCTGCAGTATCCCAAAGCAACCAGTGGCCCTACAATATTTTCTCTTAATTAGATGTGTTTTAAGTCATTACAATCTATTTTATTCTGTGCTCATGTTACAGCGGTTAAGCATTTTCTTGTGTATGTTACAGTGAAGTGCGCTTGGCCTGAACGCTGGATGTCTTGTGAAGCCCAAGGCCACAAGCAGCGAGCCCCGTCCATCAGTGGCAGTTATTAGAGGAGACCACCGGTGAACCAGGGCCATTTGGTGGGCCTAATAACAACGTGAATGGGAGAGCTGAGGGACAGGAAGTGCAGCCAGACAGGCCGGTGCTGAGAAAAGCACTTTTCAGTGAAGGGAGGCCTCCTTGGAAAAAAACAATGACAAGGCCTATTTCAGTCTGAAACTCTCACATGGCTTACTTCCAGATGACAAGCCAATGCTATCACCCGATGCTGTTGCACAGAGATCGAAACTGTCTGAACAGTAACGATGGAAAAGACCTGGAAAATAGTTGCAAATCCTGTCTAATTTTACGGCGGTGAACAGGAGCAATCATAAAAACAATTGTGGCTACAGCAACGACTGAAGAATTTCATCTGTCCTCTTCTTCTGTAGTCAAGGCACTTGGTTGGAACCAAAGCCAGTTTGACAGTAAAGACTTGAGACCCCACGTGTTTTAACTGCCCATCAACATGGGAGGCTTTCACTTTACAGCCTGGGGTTTATTGCGCGACAGCTTAAACGTAGCTCAGGTTTCATGCAGCACTGTTTCACAGTTCAGCTTCTTCCCTCTTTTGACTGGAGGGTAAATGGGAAAAGAGGCATCCTGGCTCGAGCAGCAGTATGAATTCAGCGTCTAATCACAAAAAATAACCGAGTATGGACATCTTTGATCTTTGGCCAGAAAACAACAATAAACAGTGATAAGCCTGTTGATCTTAACAATTAATAAACAACAGGAGATGCACAATTTGAAGAATCTGATAAAAAATAATCACTTTTTGTCATTTTTACAGCTAAAAAACTGACTTTCTGTGTGAAACCAGTGTAACTTCAGCATGCACTGTAAAATAGAGTTTCTAGGGGTCATCCTGAGTGAAGTCTAAATACTGTGAGGGGATCAATTCCAGGAAAAAGTCATTCTCATAGTCAAAGATATATGGATCGAGCGGTTTTGCACCTTGCGCAAAATTGAGGCTCACATGTGTCCAAGCTATACAAATGAAATATTTTCAACCTATACCGACCTATAAATATCAGAGCTTTGCAGGCTCATTTAGCAGTTTTTGTCCATGTAAAAACACTGAAAGCCAGCAAAGTCATTAGTGGCTCTGACATCAGACTTGTGTGAGGCCTGGAATAACTCCTTATCTGGTTAAATGAACCAATGGCTGAGACAGATTTACTGTTCAACCATAAAGGCAGCCCTGAAACTGGAGACATTACACCGGTGTTTTTCAATCACTTTGAGCAGTGTAATTGCACAGAAGGGAACAAGCAGCAAAATGATACTCTAAACTACTGAGGGAGTCACAGTTAAGGAATTCCCAAGCTGTCATCCTAAACAAAGGTACATTCATCTCTTGTATTTGTTACACGGCAGCATACTGTGCATTTAGTGATTGTAAATATCAAATATGGGGTGTGGAATTTCCATTACAAGATAGTAAAAAACTGCGTTGTCAATAAACACACTGTTTTCATTTTTTTATACTCGGTCGCTAAGTAACAGGTCTGGTTTGTAGGTATCGCTCCGACTATTTATTGTATCTGGGGAGCTCATTGGGCTGGAGTCTGCAAAGAGAGGCTCAGGAAAGATGAAATGAAATGATGCTTGGCCAGAAAAGATCCAAACCAGCAGCCATAATGCTGACCACTACGACCATCCACCGTAAAAACAGACACAGCTTTTTATTTACCATGAAACCTGCGAGACAGAGATGCTAAAACTAACAAAAACAAACAGGGAGTTCTTCTTGGATGTAAATGCTGTAAGTTCCCACTATTGAAGAAGTGCAGGTCTTCTGCTTTAAGACCTTAATGTCTGGGTGATCTGACTCCCTCTGGATGTCTCTGGTGCTCAGTCTCAAGCCCTTTGATTTGTGATGAAGACTTAACAGTTTAAAAAGATCGTAAAGACCTATTATCACTTTTAAAAAAGACTAAATAAAAAACTAAAGGAGATGGGAGCTGATTAATCTTTAAAACATTATTCAAACAGCAAACATAGTGTATTTATTGGAGAGTATTTGGAGTCTTAGATTTGTTGTACCAGTCAGTCACATCAGTGATGTGTTATATATTTTTTAGAGAAATGTTATGTGGTTATCAAAAGACATAAGGTATATAGGGATGTAAGATTTTGGTCATATTTCGTAGCCCCACAGAGGAAAATGCCACATCAGACTTTTGCTACTTTTAAGGTCAATTATTAACTTTTTTTATGATTTGTGGATAATAAAAGAATTTATCAAAAATCAACAGACTTGTCCTTTAAATCTAATGGGAAAAGCAAACACAAGCCATCTGAAAATATGATGTTGCACATCAACGGCACAGTTAACCATAATTCAGCAGATTTCTAGGAACGCTGAAGACAAAAACCGTTGACCTCTCAGAGATAATGGCTTTATTCCTGGCCACGCTCTGACATTTTTTGCTTCCTGTGCAGCATCACTATCTGGAACTGCAGTGGGTGTTTTTGGCCCTGCTGAATTCTGGGAATTTTGAAGTTGTTGTCTGAGGGTCTCAGCAGTTCTGTACTCCCTCTTGGCAGAACTTCATAAGAGGACTCATGCAGCTCAAATATTTCGGCTTCAAATGAACAAGAAAAACACAGTCCCACTGGGTGGTTAAAAGTGGGCGTGTACTGTATGTGCACTTGTGAAGGATGGAAGCAAGCGTGTGTGTATGTATGTGTCTCGGTGTGAGTGTTTATAAGCCTTTCTGCGTAAGACTTTATTTGTCTATAACTTGTGACTATAGTGACTCAGAGCACTTCAAATCCTGCCGATTTTCAGATGATCTTCCAAGATTTCTCTACCATACTGTGATTATTTTCTTGATTAAATGAACCCAAACAAGCTCTTTTGCAGCAGATGGATGAAAATTAAAATATTTCAGAAGGTATGAAATCATAGACAACAAGATTAGAAAGCAGCGCGGCCACACATCAAATATTCTCAGGACCAATCGTGAGAGAAAGTCCAGAGACCTCATCATGAAAAGTCAAAGCTATGCATTCTCACTTCCATGACTCTCGTCCAACCACAAGATGCACTTGTATCGGGTCAGTATCAGCCGTTGGGCTCATGGCCAAAAATAATCTGATTGAATTGAGTTTATCAACGGAAAATGTACAAAGTTACACAAATGGCTTTGTGAGGCGGGTGGTGAGTAAATCAGAGGCTATATTGCTGTAGGCCTGCAAGACCACCCTCGCTTTCAAGCTCCTAAAGCCACAGGCCCACAGCTCCACAGGCCAGAAAACAACCAAGCTGCCCAACCGCTGAAATCCCCTATTTCTAACTAGAACAAAAATCACAAAAAAGCAAAGTCTATGGGCAGCCCCTGACCAGAAAAACAAGCAGCCGGATCTGCACCCCTCAGGCTGCTTAAACCGACAGAAGCTCCTTTCTACCGACAAATATGTAGGAAGATAAAGTGTTGTGTGAGGAGGTGACCGTGGTCACCAGACACCAGATCTGCTGCTTTTTATTTTGTCATATTTTTTAGAGGGATGAGAATAATGCAACAGGTAAGTCGGTTGACATCTACTGTAATGAAGACAATTAGTATGCAGTAACTGAAACTTGAAAAAACTGATAAACTTAAAGTGAAATTGACCTTGTAGACACACACATAGAAATTAGTAATATTTTTTTTGTTTAGAAGCTTTGCTGTAAATGACTGTCTTCATTGTTAATGGGGCTAATAACATTATTGTATGTCCTCTAGATTAAGTACTGTATTTTCTGCTAAATTTTAAATGAATAATAATGATTTAGTCATTCTAATTCACAGTAACTATTTACATAAAGGTCATTTGAAATGCAGCTGTTTAAACTGTTATACAACATTAATTTTTTTTCTGTATGGTTCAATAATTATTTAATTCTAAAGTATTTAAACCAATATTGAATTGCTTTTTTAACACTGATTTAGTGTTCTTTAACATTGTTGTCAAAATGTATTGATTTGTCAAAAGATTTTTTTAGATAGACACAGATAAATATATAATATAATAAAGATTTAAAACATCTGCTAGTTATAAAATTTTTTCATTTATTCTTGTATTTTTTTGTATTTAGATTTTGAAAGGCAAATTACCAAAACATGAAAAACCACGTTTTCAAAATCTGACCTTTAATATTACAGGCACATACAATATCTATCAGTACTCATCCAGCTGAGACATATTTGGGTAAATATTTATTATGGTATTAATGCAGGCTAATGTCACATAAGCAGCTGTTTTACATCGAATTTGATTCACCAGTTATAGAAACAGAGCTGAGGTCTCTCCCTGCTTAATATCTTGAGCAACATTCATCCATACACATTAGAGAATATTTAATAACTCACAGTTATGTACAGTCGCCTAAGAACTTGTCAAAGAGGAACAAAAAAACATTTAAAAAATTATGACTAGTGAAAAGGCTTGCTATTTTATACACAACATGTGTATGCATGTTTATGCACTTCGTTTGTGTGTTCTTATTTGTCTTCACCGTATTTCAGCTGAACTGTGTGTACTCGTGTGAATGCACATGAGGGTACTTTCCAGTATATATGAATCCTGCTGGAAAAGAAAAACACTGAAAATGTGAAGGTCAGTGATTTAGATTATAGGAATAAAGGAATAACACGACATCAGAAAAGAAGAAACGGATCATTTGCTCCTTCTTTTCTGCCAAATCCAACACTACAGAACTTCAGGTACTCACACAGTAAAGGACCTTTGATGTTCTTTCATTCCAGTCTTGGTCAAACATAGTTAATCTCCCGCAATTCCTAAAATAAATACGCATAAACAAATAAGAACGCTTAAAAAAAATAAAAAGCTAAAAGTATAAAAAAAGGCATTTTGCAGCAGCATTTTTATACAAAATTAAACTTAAGCAAATAGACTGCATGTTTGATTATTCAGCTTGCAGTATTGCTGTTTTCTTTGCTGGCTTAAAATACTAATTTTCCCATTTTACAGGCCTCAGCTGGTGGTTGTAATTATGACTATAGAAAATCCTACAGATAAATAGAATAGTAATTTTTTATTGGTAAGTAAAATAACAATGATACAAGATCTAACTATCGATTTGTGCAATGCAAAAAAAAAATTAAAAAAATTGTACATGTTTTCTTTAAACCATGTTCATACAAAGCATTTAGTTAATGTCCTCACATTTATAGTTCCTATAGCAACCAGGTTCTGTAACAAAAATACAGGTGTAGAGACCTGGGAGAGCTCACAGAGGTCCTTGGAGGTGTCCTGTAGGTTAAATGTCTCGGGCTGTGATTGAATGTGCCAGCCCCTCGCTGACCACCTCCCATGGGTAAACTGGTAAACAGGCCTTGTGCGAAAACTGAGAGGATGAAGTAATTTCCTGATCTGGGCAATGAAGTCTGGCAACTGTGTGGCACTTTACCTCCCCAGCATTTCTGGAGACAATGATGTCATAGCTGTTACCTCAGCCCTACAGGCTAAGTGCTGTAAAGTACCACTGGGGCCACAGGCAGGTGACTCTTAGCATCACTAGTGGCCCCAGCTGGGCTGTAATCATACCCTGACTTTTTATAAATGCTCCCCCTCCGGACTTGTATTTCTCAAATTGAAACAATTATGTGCTTAAAGTTAAAGTAGTGCTTTATTGAGTCTCTTAATTTTAGTGCTGTGACACACTAATTTTAGTTTATTATATAATTTACTGAAAATTTTAGGTGGGTGCAGATTAATGTGGATGATTTGAAAATGTTTTTGCCCACATTTACACTTTCAAAAAGTTTAAAAACAAACAAGATTTGTGACCACATTGAATAACTAAAACAAAAAAAAACTCTCTCTGATCTTTCTCTCCGTTTGTCAAATAGCAAATGACAAAATTACTTCTACTGCCTGATATAGGGTGAACTTATAAGATAGGCTGACATGAGCAGGCTGACAGTGATGACTTTAGCTTGGTCTTAAGGGTTTCCCTTTTATTTGTAAATGTTGTACAATAAAATCTGTTGTCTAAACCACCAGCTCATTGTGTGCAGTAGCCACATGCACAGTAATGGATGCTGTTTCTGAGATATACATGGAGGCAGAGTCAACATGTAGAACGTTTTAGACTTTTTTGGTACCACCAAACACTGCATTTACAGGTTACAGATATCATACCACACTGATTTGTGAGAGAAAACAGAGGTTTTCTGGGGGACTTAAGATCAGCCATTTGGTTTCTAGTTGGGACTAATGCTATTTTAATGCTTTTAAGAATTACAATATCATATTGAGATGACTAAAAAACTATGATATAAAGGCACCTGGAATTTTCCTCAAATACCAGTGCATTTACAGCATCTTCCTTTATAGCAACCAAACTTTTAAACAGAACAGTGTTGCCAGAAATGTCATACAGTGGTCATCCGAGTGCCATTACATTGACAGGACTCCATACCCAAGCACTGAGGTTGGACACGGTCTCCTCTGCAGTGCATGCACAGGCGTGACTCCTTGACTCCTCTCAAAATCCCACAACCAGTTGAATTATCAGGCCGGCCTGGTCCAGGCTGGTCTGCTATTGCCATTATTTACAGTGGCTCCACTCAGCTTGAAGGGTGCAAAGTGCTTCTAATAAACGGTTTAGGGTTTCCTCATCTGCTCGCTGCTTGCCAGACGCTTTACAAAAGACTATCAGAGTACTGACAGTAAATGGGGGGAGTCGGATCCCTCCAGAAGCAATAGCTGTGCATTGGTTGGAGGTGGGAAGGTTAAAAAAAAAGCGGTGCTATGAAACAGATGCATATGTAAAGAGAGACAGACGGACAGACAGACAGACATTGAGCGTAAATAACAGACAAGCTATGGCATCCGTGAGTGAAACAAGAGAACTATTAGGCCTTGTTGAAAGAGCACTTGTGTGGAGACAAGCCAGGCGATAATATTTCACAGGTAAAGAGATGTCCACATGATGATAACACCCACTAGCACCTAGGATGATTGGGGGATGAGTGAGAGGTCCCAGGCCCTCAGTGGACCCCCCCACCCCCTCCCTTCTTCCACTCATGGTTGAGAGGAGATACCACAGGAGCAGGGAGGCTGTTATTCTCATGGCTGCCTTGTTCATCAGCAGATTCTTATCATGCCTGCAGACTCAATGATACGCACGCCCAAAAAAATTCCTCAAAAAAATGCTTAAACTTTGACCCGCATTTTCCCCCCTGGGTTGACTCTAATTTGTATGGTTTTCATAAATGAGAGTGAAGTAAAGGAAGGTGGCATACAGCCTTTACTGCAAGATGAGAGGAAACTTTATCTCCGACAGGCTCTTCACTGTACTGCAGTCTGGCAAGTCTCGTATGGCTGCCGTCATGCACTGCTGTTAGTGGTGCATTTAGCCAACAAAGAATATGAAACCTAATCGTCTCGATGGTTTTATCTCCTTAAAACATCATTTGGCCATGGAACTAGACGTTTAATATTTGATAGTGTTCGTGTCATCTCCATTCATGGGAACTCCTTATATATTTTCACAGACCATATCCAGAATTTCCACTACTTGTAACTCCACTCCACCGACCTGTCTGGCTTTCACCCACACTTCTTATCCTTTAGATAAGAATTTAAAAATGTGTTGCAAGCATCTTTAAAGGTCTATAATGACCAACATATTCATATTAAAATCAACATCTGTGACATAAAATCCAGTTACCATAACTTGTTTAAGCAACAAGCATCAGTGACGTACAGTGATGCCTCCTATCTTTCAGCTGCAGTTACAAGACACTTTTACAACATCTAGAAATATTGACATTTAACTCATTGGCAAAAAAAATACATTATTTATTCTTTGTTAATACATGTCAGGTTAATTGCACTGTACAGTTTTATTTTGGTGATATAGTGCTGTCCTATGTAGCGCAGTGAAATTGTCGTCTGGGAGACGGGGAGGTAAGGTGGGCCGAGGGTTTAGTTTAATTGAGTGAGGATGAGATGTCCAGCCATCCTCCCTGCTGCCCTCAGAGAAATGGAGAGGGGCAGAGCCGCCTCTCTGGCTCTGAATTAATCAGCCACATCTCACTGGTCAGTGAACTGTGGTTCATTAGACTGGTGGGGGAGGAAATGAGAGAGAGAGAGAGGGGTCAGGAAACTGACTTCATTCAAACATACAAAGTGTATAAAACTCATCATTACCGAGTTTTTCTTCCCCTACCATTATATTCTTATGTGACAGTGATGACAGTTAGATAAATTGATATAAAATTAACTACACAGTTTCCATATACAATGCTTGAGACACAGTCTGATTAACTGAATGGGATACTGATCCTGAGCGGAGGGTCATATCTTAATGTGTTATAGCAGTTTTTATTACAGGAGGTACATTTTTCTGGATCAGGAAACAGTGTTAAGCCAATTTTTTAAGTGTTAAAAGTTCATTTAAACATCAACAGAAGTGTCTTGCAAAACCTTAAGAAAAAACACTAAAATATCACAGTTGTTTGGATGTTTCTTACTGATCAAGAGCCCAGGGAACTTGGAACGATGCAGGAGCTACTGAAACTCTTTTCCAAAGAATTTAAATTGGGTTAAAATAGAAATATGAAAATCAATCCTCTAATGCGTCTGCTCTGAAATGCGACTGCAACAGAAGCATTTCAGCTGTTATACGAAGGTTACTGCCCCAGGCGAGTCAACCATGTACAATTCAGCAAGGGGATAAAGCAAATATTATGTTTACTGAGCAATGGACCCACATAGAACAAACTGATAACTACTGAGAGGCACAAAAGGTAACTTAATCACTATAATGTGTGAAAAATGGCTCTTTTGCTGTTACTGGTAAGATATTCAAATCAGGAGTTGAGTGCCGGCGCTATGCTGTTTGTTTCTCACTGGCCGTGTCTGAAAACGCTCAATCCCTCCCTCGTTTTCTCATTCAGTTTTCCCTGTGAAGTAAACATTCAAGGGTTTTTGCAGAGTAAGATGTTAGCAGAGATTTTGCTACTGTATGATTCATTAATATTTAGTTTTGCTTTCTCACTAACAGGTGCAGAACTGCACAGTTTCTGTGTACATGTGATCAGCAAAATTATGACGTGTTTATTGCCACAAATTATCATGCAATTTAATAAGCTTACAGCTTTGATTTGACACTTCTTGTGTCTAAATCAAAGGACAGTAATGTCACCTCAAAGGGTTGTTAGTCACATAAAGTCACCACATGTAAAAATTGTTCTGCTATCTTATTTAGATTTTAGTTAAACAAAAACATGTTTTCCAATGTAGTAAAATAGATCTATGTATACAAACTATTTAAAAAAATTTAAATTTGACCCGAGTGCTGTGATCAGATTAAAACACAAAACAACTGTAAACAAAGTGCCAAAAAGAAAGCAAGTGTGGGAATCAGGTTAACTATAAAATTATGACACAACAGCAGCTGCTTCAGCCTTTCAGTGTTTGAAATCTCTCATTTTCACTGATCAAAAGATAATTTCATAGAAACAAGGTTGACAAAATAGTGTTACAGAAATCACTCAATGATCTTGTAGCAAATGAGTCTTTTGGAACCTTTATATAAAGCTTGGAAATTTACTAAGTACCTTTTAAGGATTTGCTACGCACATAATAATTCTTACATATTTTGAAATAACATGCAGTTTTATTAAGGTTTGTTCTTGTTATTGTATTTTATGCAAGTAAGTAATGGCATGCTATTATTATATCTGGACTTTAGCATGAAATAACTTTTTGCGAAATAAACAAGATTTAATTTCAAATTTTAAAAAATAATAATAAACATTACATCAAATTGAAGGAAATGATTATCTTTTCAAAGTTACTAAAATACCACAGCCATAAAAAGGGATAAGTACAGACAAACAGATGTTCTCACTATTGCATTAACAGTAAAGGTCTGCATTCACTGTAAAGATTAAAACCATAAACCGCAGAAAAATATTGAATCAATCCACTCCCCTTCATGCTGTCGCCCCACTCTCTAGTCAACTCTTTCACCCAGCTCATCCCTTCATCCTGCGCCCCTCTGTCCTTACAGGAATGTGCAGATATGACTGATAAAGGAGGCGGTGAGCTGAGCGAGGAGAGGAGGGACAGCTTAAGCTGCTCCTTGTAATAAGCAAAGCTGTAAAACTGTGTCAGAAAAATGTTGCCCCCTCGTTCTTCTTCTCTCCCCTCCCTTTATTCTTTATAGGTCTGTAACCGCATTTGTTACTCATTTGATGGGCTTGGGGGAGCTGTCCGGGCCCTGGAGTACAAGATATTATTCTTCGCTCGCCCCCTCGCCCCTCAGCCCTCCCAAAATAACAGCCTCCAGCCTACTGTTTAAAGTCTCTCACCGGAGGGAGTGAGGGGGAGGAGAGCAGAAGGGGTGAGAGAAGGGGAGTGGGGAGAGGAGCAGAGTGGCTGAAAGATGTCTCTATAGCTCTCCTCTGAGGAGATCAAAGTGGAGTATTCCTTCAACCTTGTGGCACCATAACGGTTTGGTGGAGTCAGAGTGAGAGCTCTCGCTGCTCAAGATGTTGTAACATGGATGATTAGTGACAGTGTAATACTTTGAACATTCTCCGTACAAAGAGAGAACCCAGCTGAGCGCGAGGCTTTAAACTTTTTTTTTTGTTGGGGGGGGGTTGGGGGTTGAAGAGGCAGGGTGGAAATATGGGGGTTCCTCAGCCACCAGAGAACATTAAGGACTGAGATGTAAAAAGATATCATATTCATTTTTCCCCTTTTTATACGCCTCATGGGAATACTGGACAACAAATAGAGTGTGGGAGGCGGCACACATGCCTGTCATGCTTTGCCTTATTTGAAAAGGGAAGTCTGGGACATGTTTTTCAATGTCGCAATGACACATTTGTATCGGGAAGTATAGTCATTTGATCCATATATTTACTGTATTCCTTTAATATTATATATTAAATAAATGTTTAACACCAGAGCAGTGAAGTTAGTCCTAAATTTAAAGAATCAAACAAACCTGCAACTCAACTTAACATTTGTGTTAATAACTTATAACTTTACTTGGATTTGGGCCTCTGGCTTGAAAAAACTTGATATGTTCCCCCGAAGCCAAAGACTAAGGAGCATGATATTCAAAACTACTGGTCAATTCCTTTTCTTTCATTTCCTGAATCAACCAACGTTAAAGCTGTTGTTAAAGCAAGAAAAGTCTTAGCAAGAAAAGTCTTTGTAAAAACAATAACCTGGTCTGTAATGATAAGGATTTCAATGTTTCAAATGTGTCTTGCTTCATCCTGAAAAAGATCTTGTATGTATGCAAATGTAACAGAGGAAAAAATAAAGATTTTCTTAACAGAATACTTGGATAAAAAAAAAAAGGCATGCTGCATTAAAACTGTTCCAACAAGCACGGATTCAGTAAAGTTGTGTAAAAACCTGTAACAGAGTACCTCAGAGTAACTTCTGCTTATCTGACCATCATCAAGGTTTCATTTCTTGAGAAAGAATCGATTGGATTTACAAGAACAGATTAAAAAAAACAAAAACAAAAAAAAACAAGCAGACAAGCAGTAACAGGGACGGCCCTGTCTCAGTCCACTCATATGTCAGTCCAACTGGTGCCTGCCCTGTGACTTTCTACAGAGGCTTGTCAAAATCTCCAAATTCCCATTTTGTGACTAAAGGAACATACTTTTTCAATGACTACTCACTGAGGGCCTTATAAAGCAAAAACAACACACACAGACGTGGCTCCTGCTAATTCGCGAAGCTTCTGCGCTCTGCATTGTGTAGACGGTGGTCACTGTTGGCTTGTTGATTAGAGCATAAGCCAGCTCACTTTGGCTTCTGAGTTAGTATTGTTTCATGTCTTTCAGTGAAGACAGTTGGAAGTCAGTGGCTGGAATGTAATAATCACTTGAACATAATATCTGTGTAAATTGAGCTCCATTTGCTCTGTCAGTTTGATGTGGAAGCCTTTATTCCTTCTGCACTGTCTGTGCATGTTTCACTCAGCAAACCGCTTCCTTTCCTCACTTTATCACTTAAAGAAAAGCATCATGGGACCGCAGCTTACTGAAAGGATAAATTCAACAGTACTTAGAGAGGCCTAAGCAAGGCACTGCACAGACTTTTGCATTCCACACAATTATTCTTGTGGCAGTAAAAATGATTATTCTGGACTGAGAGTTTGAAGAGGTCACTTACGCTTTCCCAAAACAAACTTCACTAGTTTCCATATTCTCCTGTCCTCCTTCGTACTCTCTGGCTGTGAGAGCAGGAGAGTTTGTATGCAAGCGTGTATTACTTTGCTCTTTAAAGCCGCTATCAGTATTTCTGAATGAACAGTGGACTAATTGACTTTGTGTATGTGAAAGCAGTCAGTTGTATTATTATACCGACGTCATCTGCAGTCCCACTATGCTTACAGGAACGTTTAGCATCCCTCAGCATCTTGTCTTATATGCTACGATAGTTACTGATTTTTTTTTGTTGTTTAAGAACCAGTAAGCAACAGAATAATAAGCAAAAACAATGTAAGCATCAAACCTGAATATGATCTTAACATGTATCATCTGGTATCTGTGTGAAGTTCAACAGAGCGTTTTTAAAAATTATCAACAATCATCTCCTCTGCTTTACAAGTTTCAGTACTGAAACATACCCAGTGTGTCTGTATGGAAGACTGACACGGTCACTGCAAGGCTTAAGATACAGGCTACTTAATCCACTTATCTTAAGTGGGCTTTGCCTGCCTCACCTGCCCGTTTTTTTAAGAGGAACAGGAAAGAGTGAGGGAAGGAAATGCTCACCTGGCCTCAGGCAGCCATGACAGAATGAACCACTGCACCCTGCTCCACAGCACATGAAGGGCACCCAGAGCCACTATCACATGTTGGATCGCCTCACAGGTGGAGGTGTTTTGATGGTCGCTTTATGGTTGCAAAGTACAAAGCCGGATGTTGTGATATCGCCTTTTGCAAGACGCAGACGCTTGTAATGTGTGATACCATGTGAGCACGCATATGTGTATGTGTGCGTGTGTTTATAACATCTGCACATACTCGACTGAATTCCCCCCTTTCAAGCCCATAACACTTTTATTTTAGTCCAAAGATATTCTAAATATTCCTCACAGAAATAAACAAGTTTAAAATAAGACAAGAAATGAGCCTTTTATGGCTCAGAATAGACTTGTCTCTTTCCGTGTGGCTTTCATGTCAAAGGAAGTGCAAAACAATCATATTGTTACATTGTTACATTTCCTTCTCTTGCTGTGAAAGCTTCACATTGATCTTTATGAGGTCACAGACAGTCCTCTGGACTCCCCGCAGATTTTGTTAACACCATTTTTATAAATAAGAACAACTTGTGTTGTAAAGGTCTTTTTACAGAGAAATGTACAAGCACGTGTAAAGCAAAACAACCACAATTTTAAGCTTTCAGGTACAAAAACAAAAGGCAAGTAGTTATGGCTATGTACTAATAAATGCCATTGTAAATGACAAAAAATGTAAAATAATATATATTATTTCAAAATTCAGTGTTTTATATGTAAATATATGAAAGTATATTACAGTTCCCTCTTTAGATCATGTTATGTTGGCCAATAGTGTTATTTTAAATGTTTAAAAAGATCAATAAAGTAAGGAAATGGTCGCTTTGTTTCACCAAATTTCGACATTTCACATGTAAAATGTTCAAAGGCCACATGTGCTTGTTTCATGTGATTGTTTATGTTCTATGCACAGCCACAAGAGAGGGCTCGTCAGAAGAACATTAACATTAACATCGTATTCTACTGGTAGTGTCCAGCATTGTACTATAGCTGCTATATCAGCTCACTGAAGACTCATGAGAAACCAAATAGAACCTGTTTTCCTGTTTTATTGTCTTGTTAAAATCACTGGCCTTTAAATGACTGTGCAGCAGGACTGTGTAAAAGAAAACATTTGAAAAGCAGAGGAGGTAAAACTGACAAGAGCAACAGAGACCAAAGATGAGTCTCACAGTGATGAGTCATCTACTGAAACTTGGCAGGGAAAGGTTAGCGATGCGCTCAGCTCAGAGGAGGAAAGATGAAGATCCTCGATTGTCTCAGTAGAGTCACTGGGTCACTCTGATTGTCAGAACCAATCATCGGGGGGGGGGGGAGAAAAACAACATTCTCCCTCCACTGCTGGGATTAATGAACTGACAAAGTCTGTTAGAGGCATACAACGGGGCACCTTTCGAGGGGCAACCACAGATAATGGCACAAGAGGGGATACAGGAGGTTAAATAGTCAGCTATTCCCATCAGCACAATAAGCATCGACCTTTTTGTCTTGAACACATAATACGTCATGAAGATACTGGAGAAGCAGACTGAATTCCTCTGCTCAGTGTTAACAAGTAAAGTATGAGGCTGTATCTGAAATATTGTGGAAAGTCCCTGCATGTAATCGCTCTTTTTGTCCCTTAACTCTCCTGGTGGTGTCTTCCATTTCTTACCCTCCACCTCCTTCAACCCCCACTATGCTGTAGGGCCCAGCTGTTCCTGCTGCTGTTAGCCCATTTGGTGGTAATCAGGTACAGGCCAGAAGGTCCACATCCTCTCCCTGATTAACACTTCTCAGGTTCTAACACCACTCCCAACTCCTCCTCTTCTTGAATATTCGCCCACGGATTTGCTCACCTTCTGACAGATGATAGCCCCTGCTGTTGGTATGGAAAACATCCCCATCTCCTTGTTGAGATCTCTCTCTTTTCCTTTGAAGAGAAAAACTAATGGGCCCTTCAAATCTACCCTGCAGTTTTCTTACATCTGATGGGTTTCAGTGTCATACTTGTTTATTTCACCAAGCCCGCAATCGAAGTGTCCTCCTTTTTTGCAATTAGCTGAGTTTCTAAAATCGTTCCTGGCCTCAATTTTCCTACCTGTAGTGGAAAATGGGCCATACATACGCTTCATTACCAGGGCTGTCCTGACCAACAGAGCCAATGCACAGCTCATAGATTAATGCATGACTACTGCCTGTTACAGCACATTTGCCGTGGACATTTATTGTCTCTCCAGAACTGTCTTAACAGAGGGGAACAACCTCCCTGAAGCAACACTGTCCAATTTAGCTTCCTCGTCTGATGTCAGAGTAAGCCTACATAAGACAGCATCGACACAGTTTCATCATGATTTTTTTTTTATTATGGAGCAATCTTTGATGTAAAACACAATAGGAACTTTGTACTGTTTATCAACAGCTGCTGCAGTGTGCTAGCTGATGTAAACAGACAAGTAAACAGTACAGACTGTGAAAGTAGGCCTATTCAAAAATCTGGCTTTGAAAACGTTTTATGTCAAAGGACAAGGGATTCAACACAAAATATAATATGTAAGAAAAACTATAGTGATTGAGGTATTGGCACTGCTATACAGTCAGTGTGTTTTCATTCAGCGGAAACTAAGGAAATTCAAAAATTCCAAATAAAAAGTTTCTTCAGAAGGAAAGAAGTGGAAATGTTGATGCTAACTAGTGGTGTTTCGTAGTTTATAATTTAATAGTCAGTAGTTAGTAATGTAATTTATTACAAAATCCCTCCGAACAAGAAGGTTTTTATTCCTTTGTTTCTTAAGGGGGCAGTTCACCATAAAACCAACCATACATATTTTTCCACTTACCTGTAGTGCTACTCATCCATCTAGATTGTTTAGGTGTGAGTTGCTGAGTTTTAGAGAAGCAAATATAGATGTCTGCCTCCTCTCACATATGGTTAACATTGCAAATAGGAAGTAGTTTCTTTCTTCATCCATCAACTGTACCACTGCACAGAGGGACATGTGCATCTGTTCACAAATGGCCTCCTTCTCAACAAGCTTTGTTAGCTTAGCCAGCTAGCCTGTCTTCCACAGATGCAAGCTTCCTTTGGTGATAATGGCATCTTTTAAATGACATTGTTTGAGTCACATGTGAGTCACTTATTTAGCATGAGTGCTGTGTGCATATGTGTGTGTGTGTGTTTGTGTGATTTTGTTATAGGATGCATCCTCCTTCAGAAACCGGAGAGGGCTTTGTGGTTAAATAATCACAGACTGCAGGGGTCTTTTCCCCCCTCGGTTCAGGCTGTGAAGTTTACAACCTTTCCATCCTCCTTTTATTTATCAGTTATATTCTTTTGATACATTCAACATGTGTGACCACATTTCCCTCCGGTGACATGCTTCTTTTCATTCAATCCCAAACATGGTCTTTTGTGGCAAGGCACCCCACTGCCAAATCTACTTGGAAGTTTCTTTGAAGCCTTTTCCCGTCTGTCTTTGCTTTATTAACCCTTGATCCAGGGTGACAACACTTTAAACTTCATTGAAGTCACACAAACCGATCATGCTACTGGCTTTTACATCAACCAAAGACAAAGAATTTTTTTCTTTTTTACATGTTTGTTCTGACACTGTGAGGCTCTTGCTTGTGACCGACAAAAAAAAAAAAAAAAAAAAAAATTAACAGGCTTTTGTAAATTCAAACAGCAGTATTTTTTTAAAAGGGAATTTTTGTATTTGTATTTTGTTTTGGGATGAAAAGGAAGTAACAAAAA
>JAQNCA010000004.1:14053012-14065759 GCA_029783725.1 Acanthurus tractus
CAACCAAACACAAATAATTTTTTTCTTTTTTACATTTTTTTTCTGACAAGGTGAGGCTCTTGCTTGTGACCTACAAAAAAAAAAAAAAAAAAAAAAAATGAACAGGCTTTTCTAAATTCCATCAGCAGTATTTGATTACAAGGGAATTGTTCTATTTGTAGTTTGGTATGGCATGAAAAGGAAGTGACCTAAATTCATCTTGGGCTGATTGGCAGATGCATCTGCTTCGACGCCATTCATCATGGAGGCAAGAGGCCCCTCTCTGTCTCTAAATCTAAGAGCTATATGCCTCTGAACGGCACATTTATTGTAAGAGCTGGGTTTCCTTTACCGTGAATGTATCAATTGTGTTTGGATAAGAAAATATGCAAAGATTAAAATTTAGTACCCGGTGTTGGAGAAGAGGCTTATGTGGAAAGGGCTTAAGCATATAATAAATAAATTCCTGGAGAAAAAGTACCTCAGTTTGTTACCCAGGTCTTGATGTTACCTTGGCAACCCCTGTTGCCTCTTTCCCAGAGACAGCACCACCCATTGGACAACAGGGGAGGTGCCGTAATAAAACCGCATCGTAACTTCACATACAGGTGACAGCATGTGGTAGAGGTTAGTTACCAACTCCAAAAGTGTGACCACCTGGCACAAATGAGCTCCCCTGAGAAGATTTACAAACCCCTCATCTGAAACCTCAGCCCTCCAAACTAAACTCTCTCTCTCACCCCCACTCGCCAATTTAGCTCTTAAATCTTCTCTCTGCTGCAACAAAACGATGGCTGACTCGCAGAAATACATGCACAAACTAAGTCTGAAAATCTTTCACACTCCCCCAGCCCTAATCGACACAAAATAGGGGTGTAAAAGTGACAAACAGGGTGTGCAAGATGAGCTTTGCCATTTTTTGTCTAATGGGGTGGAGGATGAAATCTCGCAAAGCTGCCTAAGTTTCCTGTTCCTCTTCATCAATTTTGTCCTCAACATTCTTGGCGAAGCCTGGGATTATAAAGAATATTGACATTATTTTCCGCCAGTTAGCAGAAGCTCAGAGATGTGAACTTGCTTTGTATCACGTCAAAAATTCTGATCATGTATTAACACCAGAGAGTGTTAACTGTGTATTATCTTGTCAGAGTAGATGGGAAGTAGACATGTTTGGATGTGAGTCCTGATTCAATTTTGTGCTAAAGACAGGCAAAGACAGAAAAACAAATATACTTGATGGGCCAATTTAGAACAAGCTAGTCTCTTGAACAACATGTGTATAGTTTATGTATAAGCGGTTTCATGCTTTTAAACTTGTTGAATTAGTTTGCCTCTTGATGGGTTAATAGAAGTAATTAAAAGTGAACTGAAAACAAGGAGTCGTTCTTTGTGTGAAGCAAACCTCAGAGAGGCAGAGAAAGAGAGAAGGAGAGACTGATTTTTTACACTTTCTGCACAATTTCCTCTCTATTTCCTCCCTGAAGACCCTTGTCTGCAGAATGTGCAGAGTATGCTTTCCATGGACAGGCGGCTATGGAACCTGCCAGAACAAAAAAATATGAAAAAAAAGGGAGAGAGAAAGAGAGAGGGAGAGACACTCCTCCTCCCCCTTGCACTGCAATACAGAAAGATGGAGTTGTTACCCAGAAAACCTCACCACCTTGTTTTTTCACATTTTATCCCGGAGTTCCCGGAACACTGAGCTACTATTACGTCCAGAATACTTGGACCGCACACCGGTTACCCGCTCTGCTGTAAGAGAGAAGAAAAAACAAATGCTGCTCATATAGCAAAGTGCATTGGCCTTTATTTCTGTCCTGCATCACGCCTAATTGGTGTTCATGTGAGACAGCCAATGGCAGACTGGGAACTGAGGTTCAACTGTGGGTAGAAATATTAGAAGAGTGGGCTAAAGCTCCCAGCCTGCCTCCTCCGAACCCTCTCAAGCATTCGTCATGGTTTCGTCTGATGACAGTGAGGAGACTGTTATTAGATAAGTTTGGCTGCACACTGTAAAAATATCCACATGGATTTAAGCTAACTGAGTCAGGATACGAAACCCAATCAATCACTTTAAGGTCATATAAAGTTAATCACATAAATATTTGATGAGCTTGAATATAGAATTTTTTTTCTATGGATCTGTAGACTTTTGACTGCATTTATACAAGGATGTCTAACAATATCTGGCAAAAGGACTGTTGTTGACAAATTAGTTTGTGTTTACATTTGCTTGAATGTTGATTAAAGCACATTGTCCCCTTTTAAATAACTAAGAATACATACAAATAAGAGCTATATGCTACTGCCACATTTTTTTGTCGAGGAACTTTCAGGGTTGAAAAAAAGACTTTGTCTTAAAAATTTCTTCCATTACCACTTTTTGACATGTTTGGTGCAAAAACTCTTTGTGTGCTAATTAAATTTGAGACATTACTCCTACACACACAAACTTGTTTTTGTGATTTTCCCAGAACAACATGTTTGCCCTTGTGACAATCAGTGAAATAATATTTGCATTTGCCAAAATAACACCATCCAACAGTCTTGGTCTTCTATCAGTGAGTCATCATCCATTTTGGTCCATCTGGAGGAGGAAAAAACAACAAACCATCCAAACGAGGACACCCGATTTTACTGACTGATGACTGAATTTGAGGTTTGTCCTCTAAAGCCATGGTCAACGACAACGCTCAGCCCGACATTTTCACCCTCATGCTCGGGACAGGTGGTGAGATCGGCCGCTGTTAGTGACCATTTGTTCTGAGCAAAACAAAGCCGAAGTCCAAGGACCACTTTAAGTGCCATTTAATACACACTGGGAGAACCTGTGAAGCAATGCTTTGCATAACGGGTGTCATCGAGCAGAGGAAGTAGGAGTCTAAGAAGGAAGGATGCCCTCTTAAAAACCAGGAAATGAGACTCCAGGATGCCAACTGCTCACCACCAAGGATCAGGTCAGACAGAAAAATACTCACTCTGCAGCGTCTGTTTAACTTTCTGTAGTGGCAACACACCTCATTTCAACACACATGAGACAGTTTGTTCAGACACAGAAACAAACAGGACAGTCATGTTTAGTCATCAAGGGAAAAAGGCGCTAAAGGTAATAAATTTTCTCAAAATAGACAACAGCATGTCATGCATCTGTTTCCCTTATGGTTTGTTTAAGTTGTGGCAGGTGTGTTTTTATTTGTATCATGTTTGTTACTCAGACAACAGGTTACAGCGTTTGTGAGTCATTCAACCGCTGCTGACACCAGCTGTCAATAAAAGATAACTTCATATGTCACACTTCAGTGCAAATTGTAAGGCGGCTTAGTAATAAACCAACTCCCATCCATTAAAAACACACACACACGTAATGACAGAAATCAGCTCTGAATTTGAACGGTGGGAGGATGCAGGAGCAAGGCCAAGGGCTGGGAAAATGAAGAGGAAGGAGAGGGGAGATGAGTAGATAGAGTAGTCATTAAGATAGCTTGGGTGTCAATGTAATTTATCAAGGCTGATAAGGCCGTGGCCTGCAGCCAAGGAGCAAGGTGTGGCACTTTCCCCTCACCAATCACTGTCAGTAGTAGCGTCTCTCACAGCCGGTTTGCTGTTCTTTTTCTTGCCATATTTATTATCATCAGTATTAATGAAATTAAATAAGAAGGTATAACAGGCATCATTATTAATTTATTAGTTTTTCTCAATTGCTATTGTGGGAAAAAAGAAAATATTGCCATAAATATTTTTAATTCTTTACCAGTATTGTGTTAATTCTTTTACTGACTATGTTTTATCTTTGTTTAGCACATTTTAAGGCACCCTCACATGCATGTATTGTTTTAGCACACAATCAGTTATGAGTCAAATTAATAAGTCTATAAGTCAAATAAATTCGAAAGCTATGTATACATAATGTGCTATATGTACCCATACACACCTTTAGATATTCTCAGTGTTAGAAAAAATTGTTTCACTACTTACATGTTTAAATACAACAGAAAATTGTAACAGTCAAAACTATAATTTTTATTGAAACATTGAGTCTTGTGTTCACCTTGTTTTATTTTAATGGTCTTTGAATGCCTGAACAAACACGATTTAAAATACTATGTCAAAAGTGCTTTATGGACTAAAGACATAAAAGAGATAGGGCATGAAAGCACTTTCAGATGATTTCATCAGCGAGTATTTACTGGCCTATAATTGCAAAGGGTTTCAAATGTACAAATAAACTCAAACATACACCAATAAAAATTGTAACCTTTAAAATCATAAAGGGAATATGTGGCGATGTGTACATCAATATCGTGACAGACATATGTTTGCCCTTCCACTCCTTCCAACTGTTTGGTAACAAAACACAAAGAACACAGGGAATCAACTGTGTCTCTGCACGTTAACTTTCAACGCATGACTGACTTTTGGGAAAAGTGGCGTCATTACACCTGAAGCAAAATTTTAAATTGCACAATCTGTACAGACAAAGCACAGACATACACACTAACACTCCCACAAAGTCAAGCTCGCCCAAAAACTAACACTTACACACTTCAAGCTAACAGATGTAGCTATGCTCAGAAGAGGACTCTGTATGTTTGTCCTCTTTAAATTACCCAGAAAATGATGTGCGATCCATCACTGTAACTACTGTCTCTCCAGGCAGTGATGGATGAATCCATCTGCTTTGTTATCTGACGATTAAGTGACTCCAATTTGCCAGTTTGTCTCCCAGAGCAAATGGAAACTGATTAATCTCTTTTACGGTATTTTCTCCCTCTCGACAGCCTGTTCCACCTCCGTCCCGTCAAGTATCACATGACCAAGGTGCAATACTCTTGGCTGGCAACAAGGTGTGTACAGTGAAAAGCTGCACAAATGGTCATTCATATCAATCACGAAACACCATCAAACAGGCCCTCTGTTTCCAATGGCATTGAGGCAAACACACCAAGTCCTGTTCTGAAATGAAAAGTTGCCTGTGACGAAAACTCAAGGTGCTAAAATGTCGCTCCAATGTGCTGAAATTCACAGGCGAGATTCTCTTTGCAGGTTTTTATCAACATTGCGGAACTGAAACCCGGGAATGTTTCCGTTTTCAACACCTTCTTGATAAAGTTTGCAAAATATTCCATGCAGTTTTTGATGCTTTGATGAAAGAGAGTATTATACCGATCTGTGCCACAGAGGGAGAGGCAGGGGGTGAACAGAGGGTCCCGAAATTAAGTAGAGGAGAAAGCTAAGGCCTCCTGCTGCATTTAGGAGGTGTGAAGGGCTGTCCGGGTTCCAGTGTTCAGCATCTGTCCCCTGAGCAACAAGAGAGGCTGTGTGGGGACCAACTTGCCTCACTGCACAAAGGATGTCCTGTGTTTTTCATGCACACAGAAACAGACACTGAAACACATGACCCCTAAAGCTTGTATTTTTGTCAGAAGGCACACTTTTCTGAGCCCCAGCTTACAAATACTTATTTGCTGACAGCCTGCTGCTTCTCTGAGCTTTAACCCACATCTCCTTCCCTCAGGCTGATAAAGTGCTCTGATAAGCTGTGAGGTGCAGGTAAAAAGTGGCTGGCCCTCAGCCCCCAGGGCTACAATATGAAAGAGTAGCTTGTCTGGAGCAAAGCAGAACAGAGGAGATGATGAAGTCAGAAAAAAAAGCATGGAAAACTGCGAAAAGGAGAAAAAAAGTTCAGAAGAAAAGAATTGAATTAATGATGAAGTAGCCAGGGTGCAGTGTGTGTGTCTGTGTTCAAGCAGATATGCACGTATGTGTGAGTGTCTGTGTGTGTCTGCGTGTGTGTGTCTCTGTGTGCTTTTGCCACCAGCTGTGGGCAATGAGAGGGAGGCAGGGTGTGTAGAAAAGGGGGAGCCATGCCATGTGTTTATGTTGACTAATGAGCTAATTACCCAACCCTAATCTACCTCAACTTGTGTCATTTCACAGGAATGCTGCAGCAGTCAAACGCTTGCAGATTATGGGTCATTTCCTGACAGTTAAAGGCAAACTACTACAGCAGTATTCCTCCACACACCAGGCGTCAAACCACAAGTGCTGCAGCCTACCCATTTGCCTTGTCATGAATTTATTGGCCTAAAATGTGACTACAGGATTCAAAATTAACCCAAGGAACAGGAACAAGACTACATCAACACATTGAATTTTATTAGTTAGGCGATTTTGGCTCTTGATGCATTTAACCTTTTTAAATAAAGCAATGGGATACAATTTTCTGTCACTGTTAAAGAAATGCTTGTGCATCTTTATTTAAAGAAAGCATTAAAACTCTGTTGAATTGGCTAATAATGCACTGTCTTAAAGCTGATAATAGGACTTTGTTTTACAGGACAACAACAGTTATGTTGATTTTGCACATCAAAGTCCACTTAGAGTACACTATATATAGAATTAAAAGTTGTATAAAGCCTTTAGCTTCAACAAGAGTCTTGTGATATCTGATAAACTGCCTCAAGTGATGTAACTTGAGTCAGTTGTGTCTAAAGACGATAAGTTTGAAAATAAAAAACAGTCTGGAAAAAGTTAAGTAAGAAAGACGTGGGCTGCTCCTCAACTCTCAGGTAAACTCAAAGCTACTTTAGCTGCTGGTAGCATAACACACTTGAACCTCAAGCCAAACTGTCAGCAGTTAAGTTGCATCATGGGTAATGGACGCAGCAGGTCTTGACAAGGAGGAACATGTGGAGCAAAGATGACAATATCTCTGTTTCTGCTTTATAAATTCTTGTGTCAACTATCTTTATGGAGTCTGAAAGTGTCACAGAAGTATATTGTGAAAGTCAATCTGTTGGGAATACATAGGTCATTCATAGCCGGGTTATACGTAACACTATCATACATAGTCAGTGTGTTACCTACAGTGGATGAGGGTTAGCATCTACACAGCAGGAGCACAGCTGTAGGAAGCTACGCAATTCATTGTTGAAGAGGGGCAAAACAAATTTTAGCAACCTTCAAAAGGGACACCTTAAAAAATTAAAACCAATTTAAATACTTTTACTTGCGATTAGGCAGTCTTCTCTGACAGTAGTTTATATCTCTCTGTTCAAAAGTCAACCGGCCTCCCTTGAGAAAAGCAGTAATTTTACCTTGTAGTACCCGGAGCTGCTGTCTACCGCTGCTTTGATTGCTTGTTTGTTTGTGTTATTGTGTGGCTTACCTAACCCTTTAAAAACATAACAACTTCATAACAACAGCATAACAGCTTTAGTTTCCCTTCGGAAAGGGCTGTCTGCCCGCAAGATGAAGTGGTGAAAACTTTCTAAATATAGTATGAACTGACTACTATTGATTTTCTCAGATGGGTCTTTTTTGAGATGTTTTAAATGTTTGTTTTATTGCTGTCTCTATCCACAGTGGTTCACTGTTTAGCCGTCCTAACTGCTACTAATTTTTACTTCTGTTGGCTACCAACTCTTGTATAGTTAGACAATACACTTTCTTTAAATGGGTCTTATACAGCCCCACATCAAAAAATGCACACTATCCCTTTAATCAGTCAAGAGTACACGTCAAAACTTGATAATCCAGCCTGCCATGAAAAGTGTAATTTCTTGACGCTTACCATGTAATTTCTCATTGTAATTTCATTGTGATAATCAGTACCATATAA
Organism: Acanthurus tractus; assembly: GCA_029783725.1. Taxonomy (NCBI): domain Eukaryota; kingdom Metazoa; phylum Chordata; class Actinopteri; order Acanthuriformes; family Acanthuridae; genus Acanthurus; species Acanthurus tractus. Next base: position 14,060,613 of record JAQNCA010000004.1, read on the forward strand.
AATACTTACAAGTCCAACTGGTACTTAAATTAAGGTAAAGCGAAAAAAGGAGTGACAAGTTGTTTGTACTTTCCTTTAAAATAGTAGATTATAACTCTGTTATTCCACTTTATCTGACGCAAAGTACAAGCAAGAACTCGGAAGCATTTTATATGTACTGATTCATATCCATAATTACACCTATTGCTTCAAGGAATTACATCGGAAGCAACAGGGAATTACACCATATATTGCATGCTGGTATATTATCAAGTGTTACTGAGTAACTCTTTAACCAAAGCTAATATGCAAACATAGCCATTTAAAGTTCTACATGACTGCACTGAATAACTGCACTGCCAATGCCAGGATGTTTCAGATTTTTTTTTAAATACATACAGTGTAAGGTAGCCTGACATTTACCAAAACATTACACTAGTTACATATTGGGATATAAGTTTTGGGAATGGCTTTCAAATGTGTCAGATTAATGTTGACTAATCTGCTCAGCACTACATCTCTCCAGGTATTGCCTGCTCTCGTCTAAGAAGTATTTAGAAAAACGTTTCTTAAAAAAAAGGTGCTGCTGTTCGCTGGTGCTGTCAGCAGCAGAGTAACTCATTTTAAAACACTAACTACCTCGAGAAGGTGTATATATTTTTCAGCTGAATCAACATAGATGAAAGTCAAAGATTTGAGGAAAAAACGGGCACAACTTGAAAGGACTTTGGAGGATTGAATCAATCAAATTTCGAAGTCAGACAGCATGGGAGGTCTGCGTCTCCTCCACCCCACGGCGAGAGGTGTGAGTGGGTATTTTCTGCTGCCCTCCCACTCCCACTCCACCCCCTTGTTCATCATCCCCCTCCCTTGGGGTGTATGCTGCTGCGCTCCCCCTCAACAAGCTCCAATCCATCACTCCTTAGATTTCACTTTAATAGGTGGTCCTCTTCCTCCTCTGACACACCCTTATGGGAAAATTTAGCTAAGGAGAACAAGACAGCAAAGAGTTGAGAAAAAGGATTGTATATTGTTTAAAATGTTTGGTGACATGTTATGTTTGGTGGCAACATGAGACCCAGAACAATAAAGCCTAATAGTAAACTTTCTGCTGTCATTTCTGTGTGTTCTCTCTACTTTCCTTATTATTACATTTTTTGCACATATTTATTTGTCATACATTTTATTGTTATAAATGAATAAATTACTACTTCCCATATGTGTGATGGAACTTATTAATAATACTTTATTCAAGGATCATTACCAGATACTGTTTTGATTTTGCTATCTTCTTTTGATCTTTTTTGTTACTAATATTTTAATTTGATTTTGTACTTAAAAGAACTGAGGAAAAACACTGAGCATACTGAATAACATATATGGAGAAAATGGCAATAAACTGTACCTTAAACAAAACTTTTGTGACACCTTTCATAACGTTTTTTTTACAGGCTCATTTTTATATTCAACAAAGCAAGCCAATCAGGAAATCAGAAAATATCGATTAAAAAATGAAGTTAAATTGCCAACTTTTACTACTTAGCAGATTTTGATATGGAGTGCCACCAATGCATTTTGGTCATAAGTAAAGAGGCGACATTTGAAGATGCATATGCATATCAAAATATACCTGCAGATATGCTCTGTTGTGCTGTTGCTCCCAAATATGGGCCCAAATCAGTGGCTGGGAGGGCTGAGCACATAGCAGCAGCACGCTGGACGAGGCCGTGCCGAGCTGTGCAGTAGCACCTCCATTCAAACAGGAGGCAGGTTAGTTGATATTTAAATGGCCTCTGTTTGTTTTCCTTCTGGTCCCGTGTGTGCATGTGAGCCCAGTATAAAGGACCGTGTCCTTTTGAAGGGGATAGCACCAGGAAAGTGAGGGGGGAAGGAAACTTTGCTTTGGTGTTTTATATATCAACGGAATGACTTCCCTCAAATAAAGACGTGCTCCATTCTGCCGGTTGGGCTGGAACAAGCTGCTCGTTTCCTGTCCTGAAAACTCGCAGCATGTTTGAACAATGCGCCCAGCCAGAATAAAGGAGATGTCACGTCTTGAAGATCTGGTGCTTTTGTTTGACCGCAGGTTCAGGCTGAAACATATGTTTACAGTATTTGTGACATTTGAATGAACCAACACAATTGTGCCACTGGAATTAATACAAATGCTGAAACAATAGAAAGCAGCCTTTGAACAAAAGGTGAAGATGAAAGTGCTTCCTTTGGGGACGTAAAGTGTCTTAAGCTCATTTTTTTAGCCATGAAAGGTAGCTACGCCATAAATCTGATGATAGGGATAAAGACAACTCTGTTAATTAATGGATCCCAGTCGAATTAATCCTCCTCTAAACATTTACATTTCTGCCAATTGCCATGTCCACGCTGCAGACAAAGGCCTCTCTTTGCCTCTCTCCGCTGGGAGCCGGCCATGCAGAGTTTCTCACTCACGCTGCCCCCTCATCAAATTACAGCCCTGCTCCCTCCTGTCATGTTGGCAAACAAAGGTCTTAAAGCGCACTCCCAGTGTAATTGCCTCTAATCTCAGACATAATGCGGTCTTTCATGTCAACTGGTCGAAAGAGAAAAGGGAGCTGTTGTTCTGTCCCTCTTTTTCCACTTTCACTTTGAGGAGCGCAGTTTAACAGTTGCCGCTCTGATTTGTTTGCCATTTATAGGTGGAGGGAGACTTTTATTGTTCCACAGTGTAAACATTTTGACAATGTTAAACTTTGCTCTTTTACTTAAAGGCTCAGCTCACAATCCTGCTCCTCCACAGACAAAGAAATGATCCCTACTGCGATTAAAATAAGCATAAAATTCAGAGCAATGCATATGGTGGTGTAGTAGTTCTTGGTGAGCTCCTCCACCTTTGGCCTGGATTCTCTCCGTGGTGAGCATCAGGCAGTCTGCAGCTGGAAGTGTTTCTGTGGTTTGGCCAGGTGTCTCTCTGCCCTGCCTGGGACAAGGCCTCAGCGGGGCCTGGGACTGGAGTCTGGGAGCAGGCTGGAGGCGCTGGAGCGATCTGGCTGCCCCTCCATGATCTAAAATGTCCCGCAGACCCACCTGACTGGTGGTCAGCTGTAATTGATACAACACGATAGCAGCGCTTGAGGGGAAAAAGAGAAAATTAAGATGTGTGTGAGCATGTGGGTAAGAGACAGGGAAACGTAAAGCTGCGGAGAAAAAAGAGCAGGAAAGGAAAGAGCAGGAGAGGGGATAATGGAAATTTTAGAGAGAGTCTTCAACTGAAGAGGACCTTTGGTTAAAAATATGGAACGCAGTTTTTAATATGGTTTCCAGGGGTTTTGGCAAGCAAAGATGAACATATCAAGTAAAAAACACAGTATCTGATATCAGTGCTTTGCTAGATTGAGAGCGAAAGGGGGAGAGAGTGCAGGGTAAGAGGAGATGCAGTGTTTCTAAAAACCATTCAGCCAGCCTTTTTTTAAGGGACCCAGCTGTGCGCCCTGGAGGTCCCAAGCTCTAACTGTGGCAGAGTCCGTGCAGCGAGGCCAGGCTGCAGCTTCAGAGCCCAGTTAGCCATGACCTGATGTTCCAGGAGCCTCGGTGAATTGATGGGCCCCAGGGGAGTCGTCACAAGGGCCCTCGAACAATCACGCATTCATCCCTGCAGCCACGGCGAGGGCAGAGGCGAACACTCTGCAGTGCACAAATGTTAAAAAAGCTGTTTTAAAAACGTAATATGAAAACTGGAGAGTGTTAGATGTGTGATATGTAACATTTTCATGTTCAAATTTCTAAGACCAACTTTATTTTGTTGCACATTTTGTTGAGTTGTGCGTCACTAATGTTTCAACAAGTTCAGAGAAATCCCTATTTTTATTAAGGGAGTTGTGTGCTTCATTTTGTCGCCCTCACTCCCAGGATAACACCAGTGTGAGGAGTGTGAGGAGTGTAGGGAAGGAAGTCAGGAAACGTGACTAAACATAACGTGAATAAAACTTGAATTCATTACCTCGTCTGTAAGCATTAATGCTTAGGTCAGTCAAACAGATTTTCATCTGCAATAGTGGCTGTTCAACAATGAAATAAACTAATCCCAAGATCCCACACTGCTTCATGTAATCAAACTACACCTCTTATTTTTCCCTGTTTTGACTGAGAGACCTCTAGTGGCAGAAATTACACTCCATTACATTTCAAATATTGAATATGTGAATTTTGCAAGATTTTGCTTTGGTATATTAAAGACTGAGATTTCTGGATAATTTCTCCTCTGTCTTAACTGAGATTCTCAGAAGAGCAAAACCTTCATTTTCAATTGTAAAATTTTAAGAAAAGCATCAAATAAGTGCACACTCCCCTGTGAATATGGCCGGTATATTTTTGGATAATGTGGCTGAACTGGCTGGAGCCCATCACGCCTCATCTGCCAGGACTACACGCTGCTGTTACATAAGACAGCTGAGCCAGTCCAGACATCTAGACTAGCCCTTATGTGGATAGAAATGGATGTGTTCTCTGCGTCCCCTAGCCCAGATCCATTTACCATGACTGTATCAACCGACTTCTCTCCCGAGTTGCCTCTTTTTCCAAGTCTCTTTCACTCTCAAAGATTAGAGGCCTGGAGGTCAGCTGCACATCAGCTACATTTTTCTCTGAGTTACCGGCCAGTTATTTATAGAGCAAGAACAAATATACAGTGGAAGGAGGGTAGCGGTTTGGGTTGGAGGCAGGTTAAGCCCGGGAACATCTGTCCTTTCAAAGGCATCTCTTCCTTGGTATGCTCAGAATCCACTCCAGGGGTGTCGGCGCTTCACTGGTAGTCACAGAGCTGGCATGCTAGTCAAAACAGAGCTGAAGTGGAGGGGGGTGAAGAACCTCATCCAAGCCCAGTCTTCCATATCACAAAGTACAGTGCATGTTCCCAAAGTCACCTGACTCCTGGCGACACTTCAGGAAATGCTCACCTTTGTCGGGGCAGGGAAGAAAGACACCAAAATAACATTTCTGAGGTGCGAGCTGAGAAATTATGATTCAAACCGGACAAGAAAACTGAATTATTGTTTGTTAAAATGAGGCATAAAGATCCTCGGTTCCTCAAGTAGGAAAGACTTTGACAGCCTTGTCATGCAAAAAATTGAAAAGCTGCACCGTCGGCTCATATTGTCCACAGTCTGGGAAAAGTTATTAGTCATACACTCTTA
>JAQNCA010000004.1:14071544-14084343 GCA_029783725.1 Acanthurus tractus
AAAATATGCACCAATCAATTAGCAAATGGATTTCCTTCCAAATTAACAGACCCAATCAAAACATCTTAGGAAACATGTTACAGACAATCTGCAGTTTGTTTTGTTTTATTGGGGACTTTATTGCAATTTGTAGACTCAACTTTTTAGATTCGTATATGCTTAAAATGTGTTTACATTGCAAAGTTTTTAATCATTTGATCGATTATTCAGCCTTTTTGTTTCATGTTCCTTTTGCAGGTATCTCTCCCTTTTTTTCACTCCCTGCTGAGCTAAATTCAATTTGACATTTTATCTCATGGTCTTCAAAGTTAAGGTTTAGAAACTGCTCACTATGCCTATACACATTTAAAGAAAGCCTGTTAGCCTCATGTGTGCTCCAGTCCCACTCACACAGCTGTCTCCCAGGCTACGAGCAGAGCTCCATCACCTGCATCCAGCTGCAAACCACAAACAGATTGAAGTATTCCCCTGAAGGGGGATTTTGTGCAGTCAGGCCATCATCGGCACGGAAGATGAAGAGGCAAAATACTAAGTCAAACCGGCCTCACTGCCCATCAATAACGGACAGTTTGTACGACTTTGAGCTTTTTGTGCCAGTGAGGGCTGATACAGTAGTAGTTAGGAATGTTGTCTGAGCATGTGACAACATATCCCAGACCACTAAACATTGAAAACAGACCAACGAGGCAACATATTGCATTGATTTACTCATTTGACAAATAGCTTTGGAATGAGTATCCCCGTCCAGTAATTTGTGGGCGGCTGCCATATAAGTAGTGGATAAAAGGAAACATGGGCTCTTATTTTAAGAACAGGAAATCAGACAATGGCAGGAGACAAACTTATCACATATTGAGATGATTGTGGTGATGGTGGTGAGAAATGCTCTCTGTACGGTGCCTTTATTGTCTCTCCATGTGCAGTTCCATTCACAAGATTGCATCTGGTAAACTGCTGCAGCTCAGCAGACCGGGATCGTATGATTCTGTGTATTTCTACCAAATAATTTTGGAATAACCAACCAGAAATAATTCATATCTTCCAGTTTTGTGTTTCTTATCCTGGTTTTCTGCTGCATTTGTTCTTTTGTGTGAGACCACTGTTTTGATGAGTGTGTTTCCATTCGACCGCAGTTGTTTTGAATGTAGCAGGTTAGACGAGTGATTGGAGTCCATCAACTGAAGGGCTGTCAGTCTTTCTAAAATTTCTGCATCGGAAATTCTTGCAGTATCCTTGAGCTCTGAATAAGTAGTTTGAACTCATTTGGTGTGTAGCCAAGCCTGTATTCTTGACCTTGTTTATAGCGGCAAATGGAGCAAGAATTTCCTTGTGTGAATAACCGCTTTGTTATTCTTTCATCCAACATCAACACGCAAATACAACTGTTCACCGGTCTGATACTGATTAAATGTTCACATATTGGAGGAGATTTTATGAGAATTACTTCAACTTTACAACCATTAAGATCCAATAAATGATGTGGAAATTTGTCCGCTGAACGAAATTGTTAAATACACCTCACAGACTTGCCCTAAATACTTAAATGTATGTACACAAGATGAACTGCATGTGAGCAATCAGCTCACAGAGTCTGGCTCATCCAAACGCACTGATGTTTGATTTTCCTAAACCCCATGCAAACTCCAGTGTGGAACTTCTGTCAGCGAGAGCAGCACGGTTGAGAAAACAGGATTACTTGCTATGGCAACACCTGGAAGCAGCACGTGCAGGCCGGGGAGAAAAATGATCCCGGTTAACTGCTGCAGATAATGACACTGCTATATTTATATTTGTCTTTGGCCAGGGACAACTCAGCCATTCCACTACAGACTGCAGCCAGCTTTCTTTCTTTTCTTTTTTTTTTTTTGTCTAAACAGTGCCAGTGTGACTCCTGACTCAGTGTTGGAGTGAAGTGTAACAGAAGAGTTTCCAAGAATTAACAAGGTCAATGGTGTCAAGTGACTGAAGGTCCTCAGAGTTTGTAATTACTGGAAGTAGAGGTTTCGTTCTACAGCGTGTCAATGAGTCAATGCAATAATGTGGTCGACAAAGAGAAAGAGCTGGAAAGTGAAGACAATAGAGGGTGTTTCATAATGTAAGTGAGATGTTGATTAGTCCACGGGTTCTCCTGGGGTAACCCATTAAAGACACATTCATTGATTGCAATAAAGCACCTGCAGAACATCATGTTTCGGCCGGAGATCGCTGTTTATGTTTTGAAACTGACTGACATTAACTTAGGTTTGATTTGTTAGGTTTGTCTGATATACTGACGTTTTCCTGGGTAAAGACCCAGCTGAGGAGAAGAGAAGCCAGCACGTAGTTGGAAGGTGTGGTTGCAGAGAGCACGGCCTGATGCATCGATGCATGCAGGAGGAGCAAAAGGAGTTTGCAAATGCAAAAATGCAAAGGTTTGACCTCCGATTATCAACAAACCAAAACAGGAAAGTTTGAGGAGTGTGTCCTGAATCTCAAGGTGAAAATACTGAACACTTGAGATGTTTGATATGACCTTGTCCTCTTCCTATAAAAGCACTCAGAACCATGCTGTCAATAGTCGAGTAGCTCCCAATACTGTGAAGTATTTGTGAATGAATAGGTGAGGATATAAGAAATTGATCCCCTCTAAACATGTTTCATGATACATGTTACTCTAATTTAAATGTTAATTGTCTGCTCTGTTTTTTCTATTTTTTCAGTTCATTTGGGTAGTTTGAAATTATTGAGAGCACATCTCCTCCTTCCCCCCCTCTAAAAATACATAATCTGCTAATATGTAATAAAAAACAAAAATTTAAACAAAATTTTCTCATACTTCACTGCAAAAAAAACTCAGTGGTGCATCCATATGAAAAACATTTTTGAGGGACTTGAAAATTAAAGCATCATCAGCGTCTAATGTCAAAACACATCTGATATCATCAGCAGCATGCAGGTGTGCAATACAGTTGCCAAGATTTATCATGGAATTGTACATTTCTGCACACTACAGATATGCTGAAATCTACAATTCTGCACAATTTTGTGTTAAACTTTTTCATTATTTTAGGTCTGGATAGTTTTAGACATGGAAAGTACTTGGTTAGAGTGAGGAAAAGAATGTTTTTTTTCTGGCAGTGGAATTTTTGTTGCAGTTTAAATGACATCAGATTAGATTTTCTAATATTGATCGTTTCTAATATGTCTGTGGAATTTTCTGACATTGCCATTGTTTTTCAAACACTCCAGTGAGATCACAGACTGTGTAGTGAGAAGATTATAGGATTAAAAAAAGTTATCAGGCCCTCAGTGATAAAAAGTTCAGATTGTGAAGTAGTGTGAACTGTTTCTAGAGCAGTCTTTTAAAAGGCTAGCTCTGCAGGAAAAACACTAAAGCCATCACACATTTCACAGATTTACCCAGAGGACGACCCTCCTGATTTATTCATCGCTTCCATCCAGAGCCACTGATAATCCCTGTCTCTACCCTCCCAGGCCTGAGGTCACATTCAGGTGGAGCTTCTGTTTGACGCCACAGGGCCATGATCCCAGCCTGACAGACCTCCTTTTTTTTATAACTCTGTGACCCACAGGCCCCAGACAGTACGCCGGGGCTGTGCACTGCAGCCTGCTCTGCTTTTATAGAGGCTTTTCCGCTCCATCACTGTACGCATTGTGCCAAAAGGATGGCAACTATCAAAAGAGACGCAGAGACCGAGGTGAGAAAGGGCAAAGAGATGTACAAACAAAGGGAGCGAGTGAGAGATAAGGTGTCAGACAAAGAGATAGTGAAAGCAGCGGAGTGAGGAACGAGTTATCGCTTGGCCTGTTCGTCACAGACTCGGGTCAGAGGGGTGTGAGACATGAGTTGGCAGAGCTAAGAGCAGTGGCTTGTCGGAATATGTGTGGGGCCATAGGAAGTGCTGTGTGGAGAAGATAACAGCGTGTGAGTGTGTGTGTGAGGAGGCAGCGGAGGGGTGGGCGGCGGAGAGAGTAACAGTGTCCTCAGCCCTGCCCTGCTTTCCTCTATTCACTGCCCGCATCCTGTCTGTGTGCTGCTCCCTAATGGCTTTTAATGAGCCACCGGTGAATCCCTCTCCTTCCTGCCTTCACACAACATGCCAGGCAGTGAAAGGAAGAAAGAGACTCAGATAGGTTGAAATATTGACATCACTGCCTCCAGTGGTGGTCACTTGTTCCTCTTCTACAAGTCCAAAAGGAAAGGCAGTGATCCATGAGGGAAGCACGAGACTTCCCACTCTGCAGGGGCACAAGACCCTTTTAAAAACTTATCTTAACAATACATTTAATAAAATATAAACCTATCATTGAATTATAAAAGGAGAAGACAAAAAGAAAGAAAAAAAGGAAACCGTTGTCCAACTACCTCATAAGTCAATGCAGTTCAACAATTTAATGACATATTTCACATTTTTTCTCCAGGGAAAAATAAAGTCATTTAGTCAAAAAATGCCTTTCTAGTCTAATATTAACTGATAACATTTCACAGTAATGGTACATAATATTTTGTTTAGCTGTAATTGTGATATGTGATGGTTGGTTGCTCAGAGTTGATGTCTACAAATAAGTCACGGTCTAGTAAGACTGCATTTCCTGAAACTGATTAGGATGTAACACAGAATCAGTACTAGCAAATTAACCTCCGCATAATACGGCTTGTTAATTAACAGGATTGATTTTTACGGTCTACGTGCAGCAAAATGCTTTATTAAAACAGTATTTTAAAGGCTGCTCTTAAGCTACGCAAGATTTTAAAAAGTAAATTGTCGATATAAACTATATTTATCTGCAGCTATTTGTAAAATGTGTTCATTTAAGGGATATCCAGACATAACAAATCAAGTTCTGAATTATTCATATCCCAGTGACTGCTCAGCACTCAAACTTGTGCGCTGTATTGCTGTTATTTGAAGTGTTGTGGTTATATGAAATGACTGGATAAATAAAACATAAAAGGAACAGACTGATACAGTCTGATACAGACAAGCTGCACAGGTTGAACATTTGTAATTGCTTACTCATGTAGAAAGGTATGACACACAACTAAATACTCCCTTAAATGTCTCTTTCTCTCTCTCTCCTCTGGTGTCTCCTTCTGGTGGCTGGCAGGAATCCACGGCTCAGAGTTGTGTCTCGTCATTGTGATAGATGACAGGTGAGAGAGACTATCTGATCCCTCTGACACTCAGTAATCGAGTTAAGAAGGCTGGATTAGAGGCTCCTTTTGAAAAGGGCTGAGGTCAGCTCTCTATTCTGCCTGATGCATAGCTTCAGAGAGCGAGAAAAGGCCTGACATTAAATGCAGGAATGTGTGCGCATGAGAGACAGAGATAGAAGAGGAGAGTAAGAGGGAGACAGTTAAAGTGCCTGTGGAGGAGATTGTGTGGTGCTCTCAGGTTAGAAATAAAAATGTAGCTTGTAAAGACCCACACCCCTTTATTACTGCTACACCTGACAAGCTCTTCTTTTGTCACTCATAGTCAGTTTACAGCGATAAATGTGAATGAATAAACTCAGCACTATCAATTATTTGATACAATAAGTCATCGTTTTTACATATAACTAAATAAAAGTAGGCCTCTCTTTTTGAAACAAAACAAATCAACCCATTAATGAGTCTAATACATGCACTCTATGGCCACATTCACTATGATAATGCTAGGATTGTTTAAGCTTGTTTTACTTTTATTTCTAACCTGTAACTCCACAAAAAATATTGTTCGATAAAGTCATGCTCCTTGCTTTTGGAGCTGATGCTTGGCTATTGCTGCAGGTAACAGCGGTACATGCTAACGTCAGCTTGAATAAGAGCAGATAAACAGACTGTTCTATTCACTCCTTATAATCTACCATTTCTTTTGTGTTTTTGCTTTAAAAAAGAACACTAATGAATGTGATGAGCTAAACAATTAGTCTTTATTTTCAGATTTTTTGTATTTACCCAACATAACTGACCAGACTTCCCTATTTATTAGTTTATTACAATACAGCAGTACAACGGTTAATGTGTACAAATGAAACCATACTTTTACTCATTTTTATTTCAGAAATACACTAGATATTTTTATCACATATTGACCGTCTAACTGGAAATGTCCTGGTTTTATCTTCAAAAATCTGCTCACCTCTCTGCTATCTTACTGTGTCTACTATGACTAAGTAAAGTAAATAATCCTTCATTCAAACTTTACTTTTTTCCTCACTCTAAACATTTTCTCTGTTTACTTGCCTTGTGTTTTTGTTATACTATCGTTGTTTTTAATTTGACAACACAGCAGTAAGACGGACTACAGTTGCAAAGTGACCGGCAGTATTTCATCCCTAACTACAACAAAAAGTCCTCATTTGTTTGGGGTTAACAATCGGGTAGTGACAGCAAAAGTCCTGCCCTCGATGTCACAGTGGGAGGTAGAGACAAGACAAGTGTGGGATAGCCAAACAGGGTGATGTATGACTGCTCAGGCTGTCACAGTTGGGTCCTGGTTGGGTCAACTGGCAGACCTGGTAAAGCTGGGTGGGCCAAACCCCCACTGAGTTGGTAACAATGATTACACATCTACAGTGCCCACAGAAATGTAAGCATTGCACTGAATATGACCTGTGCTTTGTAATGGCAGACAGTTTAAATCAGGTCAGGTTCCATTTGTCTTATTGAAAACATAAAAAACATAAACTTGAGTTTTGCCATGAGCATCCCAAACCAATAAGGTGTGATCTAACCCTGACCCTAAAGCCATGTTAGCCAGTCACACGTCTAACTGCAACTAGATGTTTCAGGCTTTTAGGGCATCAGCCTTTGAAGCCATTTTTATATAGCTGTAGCTGAGTGGTGTAATGATATGTCTCTTGATGCTCTGGAGCCTTTTTCTGTGAGCTTAGGTTGTAAAAGAAGCAGCTGTAAAACAGTAGATATATTTATTTAGCATCTTATACCCCATGAAATGACTAATTTTACCACCATAATGCCATTCATTTGGTTCAATGGTGAAAAGTCTAGAAGAACTGCAACTTAAAATCATTTTAATCATCAGTTAAGATAGAGGAAACCAAAGTTATCAGGCCCCAGGGGCCCACAAGGTACTTGGATCACATGATGGCTGCACTTTTTCACTGAGCAGTTTAACTTGGAATGAACATGGTCCTAACTCCAATACTGGCAGGTGGCAACCACTGTTATGCTGCACTACCACCACATATGATGGTGGTAGAACAGACAGTATGATTAAGAGGCGTTGCATCATCCATACGATATTACCATTTTTGTATTATTAACTTGATATGAGTTTTTTTTTTATGTAGTTATTATCAATACCTAAGATTAATAAGATTAGCTGTACATTTATGTATGTAAACATGTCAAAAGTCTTGCGAGCAAGGTTTTCACCAGCATGTATGGCCTGATGTAAACAAAGGAGATGCTAAGCCATAAACTAAGTTTTCTCTTTCTTTAAGTAAACACTTCAAATAGAGTTTCTGAATATCTTAATTCTGCCCAATCCTGCCAAAAAGATCCATTTTTCGATGAACTTAAACTGCATTTGTGTGTGTGAACAAGACTGAAAGGCAAAGAAAAATACATGTATGAGTGGACATGGCAACAGTCAGCAACAATAAACAATATAGCACACTCTTATACTACAGTTTACTAAAATCCATCCACACAACTTCTGCTTCCACTGTTTTTACCCACAGTTGAGTAAAAGAGGGAACAATTTTCTTTTCCTTTCTCAAAAAAATCACCCATCACTTCTTTGGTAAGAGCTTGAAAACAAATGGAGCAGACTTGCAGCCAAGTCAGAGCTGTAGTGGTGACAGCAACCAACAGATGGTGGTTAGGTTAATATTAGTCATAATAGTCATGATGGCGATGATGATGACAATAATAGCTGCAGCAGAAAACGACAACTACAGTCGCAGGTGGGGGATGCAAGGAGGAGGAAATGTCTATATGCGTATGTGTGTATGGATGCAAACACCTGAGTGTCTTGGCAACCATCAGAGGAAAGGTCCCGGCCATCGGACATCCCTGTTGCAGGGCCCACTCCCTGCAGCAGACCCCCTAATCAGTGGGAACAAAGGGGGGAGGGCATCTAACAGCTCCAAAATAGCATGAGGAGTAGGAGGAGTGGAAGGATGTAGGGAATCTGATGCAATGCCTCATAGTGCACGTATTAGTTGTGGTCAAAGTGGACTAAACAGTCCACCTAGTTAATATCTGTCTTATATAAACAAATGCCTCATATACAGGAAGCCAAGAGCGTAAAAGAAAAACAGAAGGAGGAGGATGGAGGAGTGAGTGGAAGGATTCACCGTGTTTACCTTTCTGTGTTTATCCTGCATTTGATAATGTGAATCTGGTGGAGAAATTGATGCGTGCGTGTGTGTGTGTGTGTGTGTTTGTGCATGCTGTGTATGTGACTTCCTCATTTGTTCATTATGAAGTGACAGCCACACAAACTGTGGCTCTCGTGGTTGCATCAACTTCCTGACCCCACAAGCCACAGTGTTTTCCCTGATTGACTTTTCCTCTCAGACTCCACACATGATGGGAAAAGAGTGTGTGGTCGTAGTTTCTGGGGACGATTACATCACTTATCTTGACACAAATCTGTTGTGTGAAGTAAAAATACATCTAATTTGTACTTGAGCATGTGTGTGCATGGATGCATATTCGCAGCCTGAAGAGTTTTCTGTCTTTTTTTTTTTTTACAAACAGTAACACCCTCTGATATTCAGAGAAATCCTCTCTGATGACACGTGCAAGCCTCCTTGTAAGCAGCCCCGGCTGTCTCCTGTGGCTCTTTTTTTCATGATAAATCCCTGTCCGTATAGAGAAAGGCCCATCAAAAGCAAGAGATGATAAAATGGACAATAAGCGGGGGCCACCAGGTCCCCCTCCTCTGGGGGCAACAGATTAGGCCTCCTGCACTTCCTTTGGAAAACAGGCACCGGACCCAGAGGAAGCTCCTGTCAGCTGCGCTCCCTCACCTCTCTGGCCTCTCTTGCTGTAACTTCTTAACTCCCTCCTTTCTCTCCACTGCTCTCTCGCTTTCTCTCTCTCTCTCTCTCTGTCTAGAAGATTGAACACAGGCCTTTCCATCCACAGCTTGCCACCGTTCTTCCCCCGGATACTACAGGCCAAGCCTCATCAGGCTACTGTGGCATGTCATTCTGACACCCTCTTTTTTTTTCTTTTGTATTTTGCCACATGCTCTAGTGAATGCATTTTAAAAAAAACAAAATCTTTTTATTCTTGTAAAGCATCAGTTCATCGTAAACCCAGCCATCTGTGATGTGTGTAAATGGGATGTAAAATACTGCAAAAACACAAATCTGTAAATAGAACAGTGAATCTCCTGCTGAGAATATCCTGCGTTCTGCTGCCAGGGCCGGACAGTCTCACGATGGACGGTGGGGGGGGAGGGGGTCAGGTGGTAAGTAGTGATTGAATATGGACACTCCCTGGACTGCAGAGCCAAATCCCTGCGTAAGTCATCAGACTGATAGTCCTCTGTCGCCTCCACCCTTCTGCTGTCTTAAAGATGGCCAACAGAGCTATGTTAAGAGAAGGTGGAGCTCTGCCTCACAGATGTACCAAGACAACTCTAGAAAAAGACAAATAAAAAAATCACTGTTTTAGTCCACAAGATTAGAAAAAATATCCTAAAAATCTCCCCTTAAAAAGACTCGAAAAACAGCCACTCGTTGTGGTACTAAGCAGCATTTCAGTAATATTAGCAGACATTAGCTGCTCTGAGATGGAAAAATGTGACAAATCTAGAAACAACAATGCAGCAGCTCTCACTCGTGCTGTTTTGCATTGAAAAGTACAAAGCTGCAGAGCAACAATGACAGGCAACAGCTTTGTTAAAACAGCCATGCAAAGTTCGGGATTGACAAATGTAACAACTGAGAAGAGTCAGCCTGTTAAAGTGGCCAATGCAAATGTCGGCCTGTTTACCTTAAAGCCAACTGGTTTAGAGCATCAGGCTTAACTTTTGGCTTGTTTGCAAGTCGTTTATTCGACCCCATGTGTTAAATCAGTTTTCAGAGTTGTCTCTTCACATCCCAGCTTTTAACAAATACTGTTCTAAGTAAAACCTTACTCGCTAATTGCTAACAAAACTGGTAGCAATGACAGAAAATAAAAGTAAAATGTAATAAACTGTAGATTTTGCAGCTTATTTAACTGTACTCACAAGTAGACTTTAACTGGGCCTTATGACTGTAGTTGAGGCTTTATTCTGTCTGGAACACACAATGCCAAAAATCCTGCTGAGACTCTGATGATTGACATGTTTAGTGTCACTTGTGTGGTTATTATTCCATCCAGAGGTTGAGTTCTGGTCTTTGTAGACATGACAGGCATCTCAGAAGACTGCAGTACTAAAGGTTCTATTTCCAGCTGAACCGCCACAGGCAATTTGAATCTCTTGCTGGCCAAGTAGTGCGCTTGGTGTGGGCGCGCATGGAAAGCCTAAGTAGGTAACTCTGTCAGGCTTCCCTGCAGGCCCAGTGGCCACTGAAGGCTGGCACACAGTGCCCTCTCCACCACAAACACTGCCACAGGTAATGTTTTCCTGAAGTCATGCCAGTGTTTTAAGAATTTCCATGTATTGAGGAAAAAGACCCTGGTCTACCTCCTCAAATACAAGTGTTCTTTTCAGCCAAGACCGGCCCTAATGCAGTCTTTACAGACAGCATGCAGACTAAAGCTCTCCTGTTTTGGAACCAAAGAGGTGAGAGGATTAGGGCCTGCCTCAACATTTAACGACACTGAACCTTGTTTGATTCAATCAAGCGTGGTAAAAAGCAGGCACAGACGACTGACTTAAACCTCCTGTTTTTGACCCTTCCATGCAATGTGGGATTGTTTACATGCATATGGGCTTTGCATGCGCGTGCCTGCAAAGCGGGAGACTTCAGGCGCTTTGCCACAGCACCAGCAAGAAGAGAGGACAGACTGATCTTGAAGCAGATTTCATCATGTTTTCCCCTGACAAATGTGACAAATTCACAGGAAAATCCCATCAGTGGTAATCAACACGCACCTCTGATGAGATTAAAGGTGAGACACTGGTCCTTTCAGAGAAGCACTTACTTAATGTCTGAATGCTAAACAACCCGTCACTTATATATCCATTCATGAGTCATTTTAAGTCTGAGGTAAAAAGATTGAACTGTCCAATGTGTCAAAGCTGTAAATGCTAGACCAACATTTTCTAAAACTATGGTGCTCAAATGTTTTCATTCTTTCCTTCAAGTTCACATGTGCCAAAATGCCAACCTTGGCACCTCAGTGCTCTTTCTGCATTAATTTCCTGTGTATGACTTAATTATACAAATAGAAAATGACCCCAAAACATCAAAAGTGCCATCTGAGTTTTACTTTGACATCTTAAAAATAAAAACTCAGGTCCTGATTGAGATGCGTCTTGCTATCATTCCTTCCATTTCAAATGAGCCAAAAGCCAGACCTCAGCCAAACACCAGTACAGCGTACTTCTCCGGAGACAGGTTCTGTGATTTGACAGGGTCTGGGCCTCAATCTGGTCAGGCCTGAGCGAAGCGAGCCGCAGAGGAACGACATGTGATAAATGGGTCTTATCTGGGGGTTGTGGCGTTGGGAAGCTGACTCTGTTTCCCTCCGATTACATTAGCAGGCAGGAAAATGGGACGCAAGGGGAATGGCTGGAATTCCATAGAACGAGGGGCAGACGCTCGTTTTCACTTGTTTGCCGACTGATAAAGAGACCAGGAGGAGGTGTGGAGGAGGTGTGCTGGACAGGGTCTGGGTACACAGGAGGTCCAAGTTTAATTTGCCCTGACTGTAGTGTTTTTATCTGAAGATGCAAAGTATTCAGGGGAAATTAAATGACGTCAATTCAAGTTTAATGTACTTGAGAGTACGAAACACCCACACTTTGAATTGCAAGTTTTTTGCTCTTATAAAAATATGGTGGAGACAATATGTGCTGTTCTCTGCTGACCTTAGCCCCATGAATAACACACTGTTTGGAAGCAATATCCTGGAGACTGTATCTATGAGTCCTTGCTGGGTTATTTATTACAAGGTACCAAAGTGACACCTGTGCCACTTGACTGCACTTGACTGGATTGTTTCCCAGCCAGAGACCTCAGTTATGGTGCACAGGTGTCAAAAGGTCCTTTATCAGCAGCATAGTTCTCACAGAGTAAAAAAGCATTACTGTAACCTGATTTTATACGATGAGAACTCTAAATGTATAGTGATTGAAAACATGTTTGGGTTTTAAATATAACACAGTTGTAAAAATTGCTAAGGCTGGTAATTAGTTATGATTGCTTGGATGTGCAGTTGTATTTAATTTTAAAATTGTGTTTGTTTAATTTAAAACTAACACATACCGAAAGTATCCATGAGAGATTTTAATTACACAGTAAAGTAATTATAACCCTGTTAATCATTACAAACTGCAGTTCTTCTATACAGATAAAAACATAGTCATTATTTTCCATTTAAGATGCACTCAGTAGCATTTTCTGGACCTCAGATTGCATCGAACACTCTTCATCATCAGATGAAGAGTGTGATCCAGATGCTCCGGCATAAAGTTAAGGCAAAGCGAAGTTTTTCATTGGCTATTTGTTCCTTTCCTGTCTTTTTTTTCAAATAATGTAAAGGTGTTTATGATAAGCTAACATTCAACCATAAATGATATCATGCTTAAAGTTTCATGCAACTTATGTCTCAGCTCTGCTGGTGGCTCAGCTGCTTTATGCATATTGCTTAATACTTGTTTTCCATTTTACTATTTAG
>JAQNCA010000004.1:14117903-14128322 GCA_029783725.1 Acanthurus tractus
AAAGTATACTTTGGAATCAAGGCTGATAAAATCCAAATCACTTTATTCATGTCAACATTAATAAAAATTTGGATTATGAAAAGACTAAAATTTTCAGCGTATTATTTCATAGTCTCACCTTGTCAAGCTTCTTGTTTATTGTGTCTGTAGATTTCCTCTTAACGGCTTGCTTTCCTTTATTGTCCTTGGATTTGGAGCCCTTACGAGCCCCAGATCCTTTGAACATCAATTCCATAACCTTCGAACTCTTCACCGTCTCCCCGATGAAGCTTATCATCTGCTGCATGCTGAGGACCAGTTTTTCCATTCCCTCAAGCTTCTGAGCCTGCTGCTCGGACCGCTGGTTCACTGCCAACATGATTGTGCTCATCTCCTTACATATCTCCCTCATTTCTCGTCCCACGACCTGGGTTTGGTTAACCATCCTAGGTGGAAAATGGATTTCTTCCTTGTCCACCTTCAGGTTCTCCATATCCTTTTCAATGTCATCAATGTCGTGAGACATTCCATCGAGCCGATAAAGGACCTTTTCTTGAATGTTGATGAGTTTGTCCATCTTGCTGCTAAGTGACTCAATCCGATTTTGGATCAGGTCAAAGTGTGCAGTGTTGCCTGAGTTGTTGACTAAGGAACTCATGGCTTCCAGTGATATAAAAATCACGTTAAGACACCAACTTGAGACAAAAATCTATCCAATAACGTCCGTAAAACAGACAAAAAGACTTTTTCAAAAATCGTAGCCAGCTCTACCCTTCAGTGCTCCCCGTTTGTGTGCAAACTAATTATACAGAAACCCTTAAAAAAAAAATTAACAGGGGTGATTCAAGATCAAAAATCTCCAGCCACCAGTGATGTAAATGAAGATTTGAAACCTCCAAAACTTTTAAACATGAGTAAAGTAAGCTTCACTTCACTGTTTCTGTCACACTTCAGTCACAGTGCCAGCTACACTCCACACTAGAATGGAGTGAGCCGGTGTCCCTAAATGTAAATGGACAGCCTACGTCAGCAGGGGTCAAGTGTTTGAGGTGGGGGCTTGGCTTTGCCTGGAGCTATGAGACATTTGAGAGCCTTTAAGTGCTAAGCCTACCACCGTCACTCGCCTGCTAGGTGTCAAAATGGTCACTGTATTCAAAACCTCGTCAGTGTGTAAGTGTGTCAGTGCCCATTCATTAGTACAGTTTTTCCTTTTCATATGACAATGGCATTTACTCGCTGCAACAGATGGACATGTCAGGCCCACAGTCTTGAGTGGACTGCACAGATATCCAAAAAAGGAGAAAGAGCTCACAGGTGTTTTGTTTTCAAAGCAGAAGAAAAGACTTGTAATGACAATGAAAAATATTCATGGAAAAAGTCTCAAAGGACTGGGCTTCATGTTATGTGGCACTGCTATACTTGGATCTGTCTGTGCACAATTGTGAATGAGAACCATGTTGCGATGCAAACCCCCACCCCCGCGCCTGTAAGTTGCACTCAGTGTCAGGGGAAAAGGGAAGCCTGTAGGTTAGCCAAGAGGACCTACAGTAAGATGTTGAGCCCTTCTGCTGTAAGGAGAGAAGGCTGACAGGTATGATTTATACGATGCCTAGTCACTGAAAAAAACCTCCCTTAAGCGAGTTAGGGATCAACTTTTACTTAGCTCTTGTAATATGACCAGAATCCATGTTCCTTGTGAATTAAAATATTTATGATATATTGCAACAACAAGCGTGTTTATGTTAACTCAGGTGATATAAACAGATACAAATTTCCTAAATAAACCCTTAACAACATTTGGGAATAAACGCTGCTAGATGCTGCAACTTACTTAAAGTTAGTTATTGAAGCAGTTGTGCCTCCACAAACTTTGAAAAATCATTTTGTCCCAGTACAGTCTTGGATGAAAAAGCTTAAAAGGAATCCAGCTTTGCTCAAGCCACCATGAAATGCTTTTGACAAGAGAAGCGTGGACTGCAAACTGAGCAACGCTCACCCGAGCCAAACTTGCCTCACTCTGGAGGTTCAGACCACAATCTGGGTTCACGGGTGCAAGAACCAAGAAGGGATGTGAACTTGGCAGATTAAGTGGAGTTGAGCAGGGTAAGGTAGGAAAGGGAAGGGAAGGTGTTCACCTGTCAGCTGACGACAAGTCACAGAACAAGCTTGCCTATTACTCTTTTTAAATTGCACAAGACGGCTATGGTGTAAAGAACAAGTGACTCTGACAGGGTAGAAACAGATGGGAGTAAAACCAACCATCAATCATTCATGGAGAGACAGGGACGCTCACACCTGTTTTTGGATGCCAACAGATGACAGACAGTGTAGGTCATTTGCAGCATGTTGTGTCAATTTGAGGGGTATGGACAGTCAACTGTGTTATGCAGTGGTGTGAATGGAACAGACTGGATTTTTTTCCACACGTGCAGAGAAGAATGCTAATTATTTCTTTGCAAATTTAGAGAGAAAATGATTCTGAAACACATGTTAAAACTTTTATTTACCATCATATCATATTTTATATTGCTCAGAGGTAGGGGGCACTTTAAGGTTATCAAACCCAGCAGGGGATATAAACAGACCCTTGGCCTCCGTTGCTCATTACACAAAGCAAATAATGAGTGTATATCACTTACCCTTTACAGTGAAACTAATGCCAAAGAAAGTAACAGCATCATGACTAGTACTCAAAGTCCCCTCTCACCCTCTTTGCCAAGCACAAGTACGTGTACTGGCAGCTGGGAAATCACTGCCCTGTCCACTTGTGCATGATTAAAATGTTGTTTAGTTAATGCGTAAGCAAAATTATTAGGATGTTTGGCATTTTGCAACTGCATGAATGTCCATAAAGCCAATAATGAACAAATAATGTGAGTGCATGTCCAGGTTGACCTTGCGGTTTAACAACCTACTGAATTACAAATATCAAGAGTGGAAAACATTTAAAGGTAAAATGATATTCATCAGAGGGCTTAGCTAGCTTTAAATAGTAAAACTTCAAACTTTTAAGGTCAAAGTTCATCCTTTGTACCTCTGATAATTATCTAATAATTGAAAAAATAACTTGTCTTTTTCATGTTGTACAGTGACTTTAGTTCATAAATCTGATTGATTATCAAATTATTTGATTGTGGGGTTGGCACTCACTGTTTCTCCATTGTAAACAATTAGCAAATTGCCCATTGATTCCTTAATAAACTGCTCTGGGTAAGTAATGTAAAAAAAAGGTTAAAAAAAGGTTGTCACTGCTTCTCAGAGCTGAAATCTTATTTTTGTTTGTTTGTTTGTTTTGTTTTGTTTGTTTGTCTATTTTGTCAGCTGAACAACCAAAGATGTTTAGTCTAAAAAAAACACAGGACAAAGGACAGCAGAAAGTCATAAAATTCAAGAAAGTAAAAATAAAACTACAAAAAAAAAATTACAAAAATGTCACTCATTGTAGAATCATTCCCTTCCAGTCAGCTACAAGGGGTGATTCAAAACTCTGTGGCCTGAGGCAGGAGGAGATGAGTTATACAGCTGTAGTTACATGCACGTGAAATCATCTGCTGCCCCCATCTTAAGGGCTCAATCGCAGAGGTCCATGAGGACATGAGGCAACACCAGGGGAGAAGGGTGTACCATCTTACAACATGGGAGAGGAAGCTGCACACTCAAATCAAATGTGGCAGAGAGAGATGACCACTGACTTGCAATTATTTGAGATAGAAATAACACAAAAGTTATTAACTTAATAATTTTTGTTTAATCCCACAGGAGTTAAAGCACACACGCATGTAGCAAGAACTGTGTAACTCATTTTGTGTGACTCACTTCCTGAGGTCAGGACTTCATCAATCAACCCTTGCATTGATCAATTGACTACAAGCTACAGCATGAACAACCTGTAGTTTGTTTTAGGTTTTTAGGGCACCACCTGCATAACTATAAGAATATTTAAGGTCAAAACATAATTAAAGCAAAATAAAGTTAAGCCTTAGAGACATTTGTGCATATAAACAACTGCTTGTTGCCTTGAACATTAAAGCATATTTTTTGAACAGTTGAGCCAGCCACTATTGCCTCTATAAAACCTCCTGTAAATTTACGAGTACAAAAATGCATAAAGGGCAATGAAATGGTTGAATGTTTTGACCTTGCATTAGATAGTATCTTCTTCTCCTAAACAGTCAGTCCTTGTGGGAGGTTATGTAATTAAATATTGTGGACTGCATGTGCCTCTTTTATTAGGATATTTGTTTGGTACCAGGACAAGGTGAACGGTTAAAAATGGAGACGGCCTCCCTAACAGAGAACACAATGTCCTGGAAAGCACTGGAGCTGTGTGCTGTGGCTAATGTCCAGTCACCTCTCCTAGTCTCCACACACTTAAAAACACACACACAAACACACGCACACAAACACGCAGTGAAATCACACAGCCTTCCAGCTTTGGCTGTGTTTTCTCTTGGAAACTTGTGAGCTTATGTGTGGTAGCCATGAAACTTAACTCCCAATGCTAATGTCTAAGACGTCTATTCCGCTCTTTCCCTGTCATCTCATGTTTTCTCTTGGCATGTAAACACATTTTGCTGCTGCGATTTAACAGGCTCTAAAATATTCAAAATCTCCATTACACTTCATGCTAATTTAGTACATGACCCTTGAAAATAAACATGCATGCAAATACATGCCTCTCTGTCTTATATGTAATAAAAGTACATGTTATTGCTTTAAAGCTTAGCACCAAACTGTTTCGGGACTGATATGCACTGGTGCCTTTTGGAATTGCTCAGAAGAATGTAATTATGAAAAACTGTATTAATATTTTGTACATTATATTGGACTACAGGGGGCATCTGTGTAAAGGATGATCGATGACAATTAGAAGCTTACAAGATGTTGAATGATATTCAACTCAAAATCTCTTGAGTTTTAAACGTCAAACACCTGAGGTGAAAATGCAGTGCAAGTATGTTAAGGTGTAAAAAAAAAGAACCTTCCCTAAAATTATACTTGCAGTGTAATCCACTCCTCCTTGTTCTAAGAAGTCTTTCTGATTAGAGAAACAGCGTAAGCATTCACTCTCATGATAGCAAACCAGAGCACGTGTCTGCACTTGTGACAGGATTGTGTGTGAGTGTTGTGGCAGCGACAGTGTTTTCAGCCTTATTAACATGAACATGTACAGCACAGAATATGTTTATGAGGCATCCTTGTTACTAATTTTGGTAAATTAGCACCTACAGTATTTTAGAGCAAAGTTTAAGAGTTTTCAATTTCCCACTTTTGTTTAACCAACAGCTCCAGAGGTGTTCAATTTACTATACTACCAGACCAAGGAAAGCAGCAAATACTCACATTTAGAGGCTTGAATCAGTCAAATTTGGGCTTTTGTGTCTGTTATTACTTTGTACTTTGGACCACCAATAATTCAAAGAATCGTTTCAGCTCAGTTGAGCTTTACTGAGTTACAAAAACATCATGCATATTAAAATGGTTCATGTAAATGATCACTGCTCAGTGTAGACACACTTCTAGCACAGGTAATCTTACTTGTACTTGAGAAAGGTATTCCCAGATGAACTATTATTGTCCATATGGAAATGTAAGAAGCCCTGTACATCAAGGATGTCACTGGGGGTATTAAAGGTTAGTGTCAGAATGCAAAGAAAGCTTAGTCACATTCTCATGGATCTACTGTAGTAAATGTCAGTGTGGATCTCCTAAATGCCAAGAGAGGAATGGAAACACGAGAGGGTTAGAGTGCTTCAGCTTGTCTCTGAGCTGAACTGTCACGGCATCAAGGATAACAACAGTATGTGTGTAAATATAAAGCAGTGTAATGTGTATTTATATGTATATACCTCAGAATAAATAAGGATTTTACAATTAAAACCAGGCAGATTAAACATAAGGTTTTTTTAATGTTTTTAATGAAGGCAAATGCTTCGATTAGATATCCTGCAGTAACTATGCAACAAACTGATAAAATGAAATAAGAACCAGATAATAAATGGTAATTAAATGTTAAAAACCGGTTTAGTTAGCAGAAAAGCTCTCCTTCACTCATGTGTAAAAGTTTCAGTTCTAAAGGTTTTCCAACAAATAAAGCTATGCTACATCCCAACAGCAATGTGGAAGTTTTGAATCACTAGATGGCAGTAGAAGCAGGATTTCCAAGCTGTGTCTCACCACCTTGAGACAGCAGTGCAGCATCAGGTTCTACCACTAGAGCCCTCTGTACCTTTAAATGCAGATTAACTAAACTCTGTGCTCATAAACACTAAGAACACCTTATCTTGTGTTTAAGCCTCCATGCTGCTGTCTTTAACATACCAGAACTCGCATGCTACATGATGAGCCGTCTCATCTTTCACTCAGATACTGAGCACATTACTGCTTAAAGGATTACCCACCATATGTTATACAGACTAATTAAATTAAATGTGGCATTTAACTGGGGGATAACAAAGGAAAAGTAAGTACAAAAGTAGGCAATTATTTGCCCAGATAACATGCTTCAAGGCAAACAAACAAAGCTAGTTTAAAGAACACAGATCAGGGTTACTAGACAAAACAGAAATAGAGGGGGTTGGTAACTACAAACATCAAAATCATTACACAGAAATACCTAGATTTTTATATTGATGCAAATATTTAATACTGAATAGATACATGATACCTGTCAAAAAACCCTAATTAAGAACAGAAATGTACAAATATATAATAAATATATTTATTATTAAAGAAAAAGGACCCCATCAGTCACCAGTTTTTTTATAAGAAGTGGCCAAGAGTCGACTCTGCATGAAATTTGATGTTACAACAGAACACAACAGCACCACGCCTCTGCTGCATGCTGAAGGTTCCTGTCTTGATTTCGAAATTACGCTTAGAATTCAAAGTCTTATCATGCATTAGTAAAAAGTCATGCACGAGCTCTTGAGACCAAGTGTGTATGACAGCTTTTCCAAGAAAACTAAGAATAACATCAATAAGAATAAACAGAGCAAATAAACTGGAAGTAAAAACCTTGTTGTCTCTGGTGTCCATTTTTACCCATAAAATATTTTTTTTTAATTCTGGATGCTTCCCAGAGCAAAAAGTAAGTGCAAAAAAAGCACAAATACTATGCAACACAAAAACGACAAGAGCAAGAATATGACTGTGTCTGTAATCACTTTTTGAACTGACTGTTTCTCCAGCCTAATTGGAAATTCCATTGGGGACACTGAGATTATAAAGTAAGTAAGGTGATTAAATGTTGGTGTTCAACCAGCTGCTGCCATCCCCACTGCTGAAAATCCCAAAATGCTGACAGGATCCACTGTATTAGTGTCTGATCAAAGCATTGTACTCAAAAGCCACCAAGAAGCCATTACATAAGAGAATAAGTGCACTGAAAGGGCTGTAAATTGTGACTATCTGATGTACACTAAATTATTTTTTTACAGGTCTAAAACAATTCAAGTCAACATGACCCAAGGATGTTTTCCTTTTAAAATTTCACCTTTTGAAGATGACAAAAGTAGGCCTAGCATCCCATAGCCATCTTCTGCAGATGTTAGCAAATCAAGAAAAGTCACAAAAATTAACAAAATAGTCTCTGACCCCTCTGCTGTTCTTTTAGGCACACACACTCCACATAACAGCAACACTGCCAATATATATCCAAAAAACATACAACACAAAAGTGAAAATGTAAAATATTGATAACCTTATTACATCAACCATTTATGTTGCTACAGTTTTCTCATTCTAGTTATTTTCATTTACAGAAAAACACAAATGCATCAGTGTTCCTCATCGTATGTCTGTTTTTACTCAACAAGACAAACAGTGATGTATATACCTGGATGGCAGGTGGAGTGAATGCTCTGTTCCTCCTGTAGCAGAGTAAATCCCACAGCCTTCGCCAAAGGTAGGAGGCAACCTGACACATGCTGTTGACTAGCCAAATGTCCCAGCCTGTGACAAAGTTCCCCATGGCTTTAACTTTACTCTTCATCTGTCTTCTCTTGTCTTACTTTTCCTATCTTTAACTACAAAGGACCTCTTGGAGCTTAGGAAAAAGAGTCTCAAGTGGTAGGTAAGAGCAGATGACAGTTCTTCCCAGAGTACGATCAGCCCCAAATGTTAATACTGCACTATCCTCCACAGCCTCTGTTAATGCAGTCAACGCCCCACTCCTATCAGCACTTAGAGCCAAAGGACAGCCAGTTTGTCCTCATGACAAAAGAGTGACAGGTGCCAGCCAAGGGTGTCTGAGGGTATACGTCCGTCCATCTTCACGAAAAAGCATTCACCTCTCAGGAACTATCGAAGCGAACCATAAGACACTGTCCACCTGAAGTATAATTAAACTTCAGAACAGTGTTGACATTGAAAACTGAGAAAATTGTGATAGGGGGTCTACTCTTCCTGTCAACATAGACACTTAAATGTAGTGTAAATAAATAGCCCGGGCTATTGGATTACTGCTCCAAATGTCACACAGAATATCACATGGGTGCATACACTCGACTGTGTCAGCTAAGGTGATGATATATTAGCTCATGTAGTTTTGAATCAAAAATTAAAGCATCTCATGTAAATACAAGTAGGAGAACAATATTAAATGCTGCTCTAAATTGGCATTAAAGGCACAGATTATATAATAATTGAGGGATGGTGCCTCTGAGGATTTCATATCTCAACCACACAATCCTTACTGTGCAACAGTGACACTTTGGCTGTGAAAGTCGAATGGCCACTAAGCCAAGAATGCATCATTTGGCTGATAGTAGCCGGTCGCAGCTTTGCATGGTATGTCTGGAACTCTCCCCGTCCTCCTCTGGCTTCACCACCAGCTCTGCCAAATACAATAATGAGCTCACTTCTGGATGGGAGCTGTGGTCTCACTGCTCAAATGAATATCTTGGCTGCAAGTGAGTAAAATAACCAAAACTGGTTTTTGATTACTCACAGTGTCCAAGTTTGCTTTAAAGTGGACTGTTGAGTTACAACTTTTGGTTAATTGAACTCCAGTTTTTACACTATTTTTGCACCATTATTTAGCAGAGTACCACTTGGCATATTTAAAGCTATCAGTGGACCTTGACCCTTGGAACTTACATCATGCAGTGTGTTGAGTGGACAGTCAACATCACAGTAACTTTATATTCTGGTAAATTATGTTTTATTATGTTGTTTGTTTAGCCTTACTTAATCATGGCCAAAAATACCTGCCAAAGCTGTCTCAAAATTTAACTCAAAATCATTTATATTCTACAGAAAGCAGCAGCATTTTAGTTTCTGCTGAACTTTCTAGCTGATCAGGAAATGTAGCAGAACATCACTTTTTAGCACCCCCTGCTGATGCCTCTGAATAACTGAAGGGTTGATTCATAAAACCAAAAAAGATGTTTTCATGGGCTTTATAGATACCTCTGGTTCAAACTTCATCTCCCAGAAGCAGCGCATGGTTGTCACCTTTTCCAAGGAGGGGAATAAGGATAGCTTGGTCATGTTGCTGCCGCTGGCACACTGACGAATTGACTTCAGCTTGGCCATTTTCCCTGAGGGGGACACTTGGCTGCTTGCCCTCTCTGTCTGAGCTTTCTCGGTCTCCTTGGCCTGGTTGACCTCTCTGGTTTGTTTTACTTGGCTAGGTCTTTTATCTAAATATGGGAGGAGAAAAAGACTGAGATAGGCTGCATTAAAGTAGAAAAAAATCACAATATGATTTTGTATGTCTGTAACCTTTGTTTTTTAAAGCAAGGGGCCTTGGTAGGGGCTGATGAAAAAGTTCATGCAAATGATAATCAAGATCATAAAAAGCACAACAAAAAAGTTAGTTAAAAATATAATTGTACAATGTGTGTGTGTGTGTGTGTTTTTAAGCTGTGCTCCAGGCTTCCTGTGTTGCACTTTGATTAAATATGCTAATAAATGTAAATGTCACGAGTAAGCATTAAATTAGACAATGAATGTCTTCTAACTTGATTTTGACGCTGAGCCTCGAGAATCTGTAAAGGATAAAGAAGGGGGATTCATCGTAAGAATTTTGTGACCTTTAATCAAAATTGCCATTCACATTTGTTAATTAATTAATGTAAGTTAGCACATACCAGCTGACACAGTAACCCAGAAGCTGAGTTTTCCGTTTCACAAAGGGGAGGTTACTTAAATTTAACAAAATGATAATGATAATAGCAATATTGATTATGATACTAGTGATAATTAAATGATAATGATAATATCAATATTTATTATAATACTAGTGATAATGAAATGATAATGATTATAGCAATATTAATCATAATAGTGATGATTAAACGATAATAATAGCAGCATTAATTATAATAGTGATATAATAAAATGACAATGATATTAATATTAATTATAATATGATAATAATAATAAAACGATCATTATAATAACAATATAAATTATAATAATAGTGATATATAATAA
>JAQNCA010000004.1:14137869-14151068 GCA_029783725.1 Acanthurus tractus
AGAAATTTGATGTACAACATGACTAGGCCCGTATATGTTATGTCTTAAAGTGATATTATGGGATGAATTTAACATTTTAGATAATGGACTGAACCATTTCAGACCAACTTTTAACAGAACTGCAGTCATAAAACCTCCACAGAAAAACCCTATGTCTAGTGTGATATAATAGCTCGGCAGCAATTTTGGTCCAAGTGACCCTTTCACTGGGTAAACACTGATCTATGACACAGCTCACACACATACAGAACACACATACAGAAACAGTATTGATCCAGATTTTGTACCTTTGCCTCACGTTCATCCAGAGATCCTCTGCAGGACTCACAGTACCCAAAAAGATCCTCAGAGAGGACCGGTCTCTCCATCACCAGAATTAACTCATTGTCCAGAGTGTGCCAGTCTAGGAGGGACACCGCAGCGGATTTTCCAACTGATAGACCTGCTAACCTGCTGCTTTCAGCATTAAGGCCACCTCAAGAATGATATTATACACTTTCCCATTGCAAGTCTAAAGAAAGAAATTGCATACATACCAGTTTCAGGATTTTGTGTGCCTATCCACAGTGCAATAACAAAGATATTTCACGGTAATTGAGATATTTTAACATTGAGGTTGTAGTTTTGATTTCAGCATAAGACTGAGTTACTCACTAATTGTTCCCATCTCACTGCCTTATTGGAAATGTGCTTGATGGCCACCTGTAAGGTAGAAGTACACATAGTTTGGTAGGCACATCCTAAAGGGTCTGTGAACATTATAATTGTATGTGAGCATGTGTTTAATTAAAGTTACTGGAAAACTGTCTGATTTTCGGAAGCACTCATAGACTGAACCAAAGCCTCCTTTGCCTATCACAGCAAGTTGAGAGTACTTATCCTCGAAATCAGCTAAAAACACACACACACAGACATTTCAATGGTGTTGTGGTACATTTCCACTTCTTAACCTCCTCAAATTTATGTGATAACTGTTTCCTGTTTTAATTTTTGGTCTAAGTATAAATTTTAAGTGTGCTTGATCTTAAATAATTAGTTTACCCACCATCAGTTTACCTATGCTCGTTTTTCCTTAGGAAGACATCTCATAAATTCTCTCCTCCTCTGGTGAAGCACAGCTAAAATCGTGGCTGATGTCATCTCAGCGCTACTCTCATTAACACTGAGAATAGGGACGAGGGAGTGAAAGCTGCTGAAGCTTTTCGGGTTCCACCTTGACTGCTTTGCAGGTGGTCCAGCATCATAGAAAAAAACACCAGCTTTTTATGTATAATGAGGGTAATGTACTCATATTGACTTTACACAAGAACCAAAGTATTAATTTTAAGATAGTTCAAGGATTACATTGACATATGAGCTGTAACTGGATGCACTTAATATTTACCTTGACCATTTGCTGAGTAGAGATTCATCAACTGTCGCAAAAACTCAAAAGACATGAAGTCAAAGTTTCAAACAAAGAATATTTGAAGATAAAAACACCTGAGATACTTTACTTCAGGTACTTTATGAGTGTGTACTGATACAGAGTGAGTCTGTGTTATAAGGATGATCAATGTGTTCCATTTAGAATGTGGTGATGCATAGACTGCGCATCTGTGACAAAATTCTACACAAGAATGTTCAAGAATATTCATATTAGGAGTTACATACACAGCTTGTATTTATCATGCTGTATGTGTTTGTTTAAAGCGAGTGATCTTGGGTTTTGGTTGCGCAGTGCTATTTGTGTATCCCTCACCTCACAGACCCACGTAATAAAAGCATGTCCATACACAAAACTTCATCTCTTGTTCATACCCCCTGTAATCTCTGCCCTTACAGTGCACTGTAAGGGCCCACTGAGTCACCCTTAAGGCAGAGAGTTGTGCAGTTGTTCCTCACATGGCATGTTGGCTTGCTCTCTACACAACACTGTTGTCTTTGCATAGCCAGCCCACTTTGCTTGATCCGCCACAAAAAGTAGAGCATGCTATTGATTTCCAAAGACAACTAGCTACAGAGGAATGTACAAAATAACAACTGAATAATATTTGGTTCAAGTGTCACAGAAATTTTGAAATATGAGATTCACTCAAAGGTGTCCAGCCACCCCTGCATGTGTGGGATGACCACAGATGCAGAGATTCTTAGGATACAAGCACTGGATTGGTATATAAAAAGTTAAATTGCTTTTTATCTATTTTTTTTTTTTTTATTAATTGTTTGTCTGAGATATAACTGACCAAAAAATATTTTTGTCAAATGTCGCAGTGTGCAGCAGTCACAATCCAGTCACAAAGAACCGGTGTCCTTTGCATACATATGTGTGAGATTGCCTCATATTTACTTCATGTATTAATTATGTAGGGTAAATTAATGCATTTAATGAGAAACCACCACCTTTAAGAAGATACCAGCTCAAAATCTTACTCATCCAAAAGAACTGATTCATAGCTCTTATGGATGGCAGTCCAAACCATTTTCTCACATTCTCCTAATGACAGAATCTCTTAAAGAGACATTTAAAAATGTAAGAGTATTTTAATAAAATAACTTCAGATTTTATTCTTACACAGAGCCCTAAATGTGTAGTTAGGTGCTTACATGTTTGTTAATTGTTTCCAGGTTTTAAGGCAGAGAGAACTTCATAATCCCATGGAACAGCATTAGTTCAGAGAGTATCCTCCAGACAAATTTGTAATTTAAGAGGACTTTGTAAATGCTGGTCAAGGCATTTTGGTTTCACGGATGGATTTACATTATGATTTTTGACATATTATAAAATACCTGCATAATTGGTATTTTTTTAGCATGTTTTAAGAAGTGTTGTGTGTGTATTTATAGGACTTTGTGGATTTATTAAAGTCACTTAATGGAACCTTACAGCATATTGATACTCAAAAAACTAAACATTATAATGTATAAACTAAAAGAAAATTAATGAAAACAATCTTCGGGGGTAAAAAAAAAAGATTAAAGCTGCAAGCGTTGGAGGGGCCCTCGCTACCTGAAGGGGGTCACTTTTTTCAATTATATCAAATTTTTCGCCAGTCCTGATGTGCGTGCCAAATTTGGTGACTTTTTGAGCATGTTTAGAGGGTCAAATTAAAGTTCAAAACGCGCATAAAATGATAATAAGAAAGAAACGGAGCAAAAACAATAGGGCCCTTTCCCGACGGGGGCTCGGGCCCTGATAAAAAAGAAACAGTACAAATACTATAGGGCCTTCGCAGCCCCTAGGTGCTCGGGCCCTAAACATATGATGAAATATTGTTTTTAACCTGGGTAATTAAACGAATGACAGATGAAGAAAAAAATAAGTTCACACTCCTCACCAAAGGGTGTCGCCATTAAGGCTCTGAACGCGGGGTGTAGTTCACAGCGCGCTGCTGCAGAAGAAGATGCTGCAGTTTCAAAGATGGCGTCACCCGGCTTTTCACTCGTGCGCCTCAGAGCGCTCTGTGATGTTGTCAAATCAGGAGTCAAAACAGCGCCAGACTGGAGCAGAGAAATGCGGTGGTACAGGACAAAAGCACACAGCTTTCAGGAGTTCTTTTCATCACCTGTCCGGACTAAACGAGGTGAGTGAAAACGGCTGTTAGCCAAATGAGCTAACAGGTGACAGCCCGCAACGGCTGTAAACCCCAAGGACATTCATCTCATATAAGCATCCCATTCGTGCTTGTTTTGTCAGGGTCTTTCTTTCAGGTTTGTAAGAAGTTGGAGTGGAAAGAAAATAACGTTGATTATCTGTGTGCCTGTCTTTTTGCTGTTTAGATAACGCGAGCACAAACCTTCTGAAGGACTTTCCAGATCCCAAAGGGCTTTTATCTAACACCATAAGTCGGTCACTGGGAGTCAGCGAGCTGTCCGAGTTTATCCAGTACAGCTGCACGGAACATGCGGGTGTCAAGGTCAGAACTAATATTATTATGAGATGGAGGGTTTCTGTCATCTTCACCGTCGTGTCATTCATAGCCAGTGACCCTCAGAGCTTACTTCGTTTTTCAATGTAACTTTGTAGAAAGCTACTGTCACACTGCTGTGGCCCTGCAGGATTGAAGAGGAGGGTCATGCCTCTAAGAAGATCGATGCAGAGCGACTTGCTGCTGCCGCTGCTTGTCTCAAGCTCAAAGTAAGCTGACTTCAGAATGTAAAAACGCACACAAACATTTCTTTTTTGTGTTATTGTGCTACAGTCATTGTGCTACTTTATGTATACAGGAAATGGGTGTCATTGGTCCAAATAATCAGCTACCCAAGAGAAGAGCTGGCAGAAACAGAGGGGCACAACATTCTGCTTTTAATGATGAGGAGGACGAGTTGCAGACAGAAAATGTCCATGTGTTTAGAGGGAAAGCAGATGGACCAAAACAATGGCCGCCCTCTGAGGAGAACTCCTCCGAAGTCTATGAAGCCCTTTCACTTTTTCCACAGCCTAAATCCCTCCTCACCAGGGTCATCCAGGTGGCCACGTCATCGAACAGAGTCAGGGTTGGTAGCGCTCATTTCTTTACACAGCAAAAAGCAGAGCACTAATCATGTATTAAAAACCTATCCTTCTATTGTTGTAGGAGCTTGTTCAGTTCAGAACAAGAGGAGGGAAACTAAAGAAGTGTGAGATGACCCTCCGCTGGCCAGAGGAGATGACGTTCTCTGCCACGGCGAGCAACCGAGTGACAGCAGAGAAGATGGCTTCAGCTCTTGCCTGCATGAAACTCAAGGTGTGGCAGATATTTTAGATAACAGTTGTAGGTATTTTATTTGATGTTGGAGTTCCTTTAACACAATGTGTCATATGACCTGGTTCAGGAGCTGGGGCTGCTTGATAAAAACAACAACCCCCTGACTCACGCCAAGTACCATCAAGACAAAGTGCGGGAGGCTGGAGAGCGAGACAGGCGGCCCCTCCCTCTTGTAGTCCCATCATACCTGGAGGACCAAATAAGAGAGTACCTCACACAGGTCGGTCTTCACCTGCAGTGAGAAAGAACTCAGCTTTTCCCACCGTGTATATGTGTGCATTTAATGCCAAAAGTTTGTAGACGCATACCTGTGAGTACTTCTTGTGTGGGACTGTGTCATTGTCATGTTGAAACCAATACCTCCATCTGTCTCACAGTACCCAGTTGCAACAGAAGTACAGAACCTTTGGGAAGAGGAAGAGACCAGGGAACAGCAGACAGTAAACCAGGAGTATGAAGAGGAGGAAGAAGAGGACAGTGTGACAGACGCCATCACAGGGAGGCGCTACAGGCCCCTGTCGAAGCAGGAGGCCCAGCAACTTAACACTTACCTGCAGGAGGAATGGGAGAGAGCAAACCCGGTGCTGAGCGTGGAGCTCCCAGTCGATGCCCACTGTCAGCGTGTGGTCTCTGCAGTTCAGTCCTCCAGGGTGGTTATAATCGCGGGTGAAACGGGATGTGGGAAAACAACCCGGATCCCACGTTACCTGCTTGAGGAGCAGGTACGAGGTGGCAATGGGGCTGAGTGCAACATCCTGGTGACCCAGCCCCGACGCATCAGTGCCGTGTCTGTGGCCCACCGCGTCGCTCATGAGATGGGTCTGGCTCTAAAACACAATGTGGGATATCAGGTAGATACAGCTTTATAGAGTGCTTGTTAATTGCGCCGATATCTTTTTTTTTTACTGCAATAATCATAAACAGCCTCTGTGCTGATTTGCGTGGTGGTGGCCTAAAAGTAGAGATGGTGAAAGAAGAAATATCCATATTTTTTAAGCAAAACTAGTGGTGCATTTACCGTTATTGGCTGACTTTTTTTCTAAAACAGTGAATAATTTTAGTTAAATCAAATAAGGTATGCCAATTTGTAAAAGTACCGATGCACTTTTTAATTGTTTTATTTCACAGATTTTTATCTTGCATTTTTCTTTCTTTTAAACCTAGTAATTTGATTTTAAAGAGGTGTTGGAAGACAGCTGGTAGCCCCTAAAAGATTTCAAGAGATACAATAAAGAATCTGACCAGCTGGATGAATCTATAACTATTGTAGTATTTTTGTGTAAAAAGAAAGGAATTCTTTTCTATGTGCAGGTGAGACTGGAGAGCCGACCACCAGAGCAGAGCGGAGGAGCCTTGCTCTTCCTCACAGTGGGCGTCCTGCTGAGAAAGCTGCAGTCAAATCCATCCCTACGGGGAATCAGCCATGTTGTGGTGGATGAGGTCCATGAGAGAGACATTAACACAGACCTGCTGCTGGCTCTGCTTCGCTCCAGCCTGAAAGAGAACCCCGACCTACGAGTGGTGCTCATGAGCGCCACCGGGGACAAGCAGAAGCTGGCTGATTACTTTGGAGGCTGCCCGGTCATAAAAGTGCCTGGATTCATGCACCCAGTTCGAGACAGATACCTGGAGGATGTGCTGAGAGAGATGGGGCACCCACCCCTAATCCAACAGAGAGTGGATACAGAAGATTGGGTGCGTTCAAGTGTTCAAGTGTCGCGTGACTTTCAAATTCATCACACTTTGGTTTTCCTTGCTCACGTGTTTCGTTTCTCTTGCCCTGTTTCTGTCGTTTCTCTATTTTATTTTTGTTTTAGAGAGGAAAACAAGACATTGCACCAGATCTAGACTTAGTAGCTGATGTAATCGAGCACATTGACAGACATGGAGAGCCAGGTAACAGGCAGACTGCCTTTTATCTCTGTTTTTTTTTTATTTTCATCATCATTATTTCATCATTATATTTGTTAATAATTCTCTCCCCTCATGCTTCAGGTGCATTGTTGTGTTTCCTCCCTGGATGGCAGGACATCAGGGCGGTTCAAGAGAAGCTGGAGGCCAAGCCCCACTTTTCCTCCGGCTCACAGATGATCGTGCCATGTAAGAGAGTACAGGCAGAATTACAAAGCCCGATTCATGAAATGTGATTTTTCTGCATTGAGAAAATGTATTTATGATTTCTTCTCTCTTTTAGTGCATTCTAGTCTGTCAGTGGCAGACCAGCAGGCAGTGTTTCAGCGCCCCCAAGTGGGCCAGAGGAAGATTGTTCTCACAACTAACATTGCTGAAACCTCGATCACAATAGATGACATCGTCCATGTAGTGGATGCAGGAACTCATAAAGAACAGAATTATGACCCTCTGACTAAAGTTAGTGTGAAGGTTTTTTGTTTTTTTTTAGAACAATCTCAGATTCACAAAAAAAATCAACTTTCTGCCTTATTTTTTCTCTGATGGAATCATTTGAAATGAATAATAGGGCAAATGTTTATTTTTTAACATTTGTCTTCCAGGTCTCCTGTCTGGATACAGTTTGGATATCTCGCTCTAATGTCACTCAAAGAAAAGGGAGAGCCGGGCGATGTCAGCCGGGACAGTCCTATCACCTGTTCTCGCGACAGCAGCTGGAATCCATGACCCCCTTTCCCATCCCTGAGATCCTGCGAACTCCGCTGGAGAGTTTGGTTGTTCAAGCTAAAATACACAGTCCCAACTGCAAGGTAGTGAAAGAGAACAATTGTTTTTGTTTCAATTTTTTTTCAACCTGTTATTTTGTGTATTTATGTCACTTTTTGTGCACGTGCGTGTTTGTGGAGGCTGTAGATTTCTTATCTCAAGTGTTGGACAGTCCAGAGCCAGAAGCTGTGAAAGATGCTGTCCAAAATCTACAGGACATTGGTGAGAAACTTACCATGACTTTTGTGTGTGTGTGTTGGGATTTACCCCTTTACTCTTGCTTAATGGAGAATTAAGCTGTAAATGTTTTCTTCTGTAGGAGTTCTGGACAAAACAGAAACCCTGACGCCTTTAGGAGAGCGTGTTGCCTGCATGTCATGTGACCCTCGTCTGGGCAAAGTGCTGGTCCTGAGCGCCATGTTCAGATGTGTTCTGCCCATGCTGTCTGTCGCTGCGTGTCTGACCAGAGACCCTTTTCACAACAGCCTGCAGAACAGAGCTGAAGTCAGCGAGGTGAGATGCTTGAGCCTCAACCTGTTGATCCATGTACTTAAAATTACGACACAGCTGGAGAAATTCTGTACTAATGAGTTATATCTGTGTTTATCTGATCATCCAGGCGAAAGAGGCTCTGAGCGGCTCCAGCTACAGCGACTATTTGGTTTTCATCAGAGCTGTGTTGGGCTGGAGGCGAGTTCAACAAGAAGGGGACAGAGAGGAGAGAGAGGAGTACCTGTTCAAACACACTCTGTCGAGGTTCAGCCTTCGGTTTATCAACGGTTAGTTTGAAACATGCACGCTCCCAGTGAATTGCTAAGATTTGAGGTTTCTTTTTTTTTTTTTACCTTTCTGACTTTTTTTCGCCGCAGGTCTCATCTCTCAGTTTAGCACGAACCTGCTCGAAGCCGAGCTGGTGTCTCGTGCCAACGAGTGCCAGCGTCAAGACTCGGTCTTCAACGAGCACAGCAACCAGGATGAGCTGCTAAAAGCTGTGCTGCTGGCTGGACTTTATCCCAACCTCATTCAGGTACACAGCATCAAAGGAGCCTGTTATAATACTGCTTTTACACTAAATGAAATGTTAAAGTTAGAGTTGTGAGATCTTTTGTTGTTTCTAAGTTGTAAATATCATTCTGCTATTATTAAGACTGTCCTATTTTTGTTATTGCTGTCCTTCCTAAACTTGCATATGTTTGCACCTGCTCTCATTAAATGTTTCAGCGTAACATGATAAAAAAAAAACACCACACCTGAATTTTTCTCAGATAAAAAAAGGTGTTGTGACCAAAGGAGGACGCTTTCGCCCTGACAACATGTTTCTACGCACATCCAGTGGGCCTGTACTTCTTCACCGCTCCTCAGTTAACAGGTACGAAAACACTCCGACATTCAAATACAGCAGGTACTCAAACACTTTTATTGTTTCTACATAAATTTTGTTTTCTTCCTTTTTTTTGTTAAAGAGGCAAAAAAGAGCTTCCCAGTCGCTGGTTGACCTTCTTCAG
Organism: Acanthurus tractus; assembly: GCA_029783725.1. Taxonomy (NCBI): domain Eukaryota; kingdom Metazoa; phylum Chordata; class Actinopteri; order Acanthuriformes; family Acanthuridae; genus Acanthurus; species Acanthurus tractus. Next base: position 14,146,778 of record JAQNCA010000004.1, read on the forward strand.
CGCCATCAAGTCCAATGGGAATGTTTTCGTCAGAGACTCTTCTTCGGTTCACCCACTCGCCCTGCTGCTGCTCACAGACTGTGACATCACAGAGTTGGGTAGGTGATGCACTGCACTGAACTGTGGTTTGACAACTGAGGCACTGATGTTTGTAGGTGTCTAAGTATGTTAAGAGGGTAAGCGTTTGGAAGCATCGTTATTTTTCCTTCAAGCAGCTCTAATCAGTAAGGGGTTTGAAAAGGGTCTGTTATAGAGATCCCCTCTGCTTTCTGGAAGTTTATAGTGAGTCTCAGATTATTTTGTAGCTGTCTGACATAAACTTTTCAAGTGGACAAAAATATGAATCTAAAAAAAAAATACTGTTGCAATTAGCTGCTGAGTGTGTGAATAAGCAACTGTTAACTGCTAACAAGATCACTGTACCACCTTAAAATGTGGTGATATGTGAATGTTTGTCGAACTTCTTTCCACTTCCCCCAGGTGGCCAGAAAGTGTTATTCCAGGTTTAAGTGCTAAGCAATGACTGAAGTGTCACAGCAAGATGATATTTAATCTTGTATCACATGAGTCTGGTCTGGGGTAATGCTACCCAGCCCTCTGTGCTGGCCTGAAATACAGACAGTATGCTGTGTTAGTTTAAAATGCTGGCTATTGCTTTTATACTCCTTTTATGGAGTACGAAGAGAACAACAATTTTCTACCTTAATAGTGCCTTTAAATCTTCTCAGGACTGTGCATTAAAAATGTTTTGCTTAAAACAGTAACTATAAAAATATTAAATAGAGATGAGTCTTCCAAGTACTTAAATCATCCTCTTTAATCCCCAGACTCCAGTAAATCCTCCTGCCTTAATTACTGACTCTGTCTTTTCTATTTTGTCTCAGTGAGTGGAGACCGAGTGCAGGTGTCACTTCCTGGACGCTCTCTCGTGCGCTGTGAGCTGTCAGCTGAGACCTGGGAGCTGCTTTGGGAGCTTCGCACTTCCATCCAGACCATGTTGTACCGCAACCTCAGCAACCCCAGAAAAGCAGTCACCAACTCCGCTCAGGATGGAAAGCTCATCTCGTTACTTGTGGAGCTGCTCAACAATACAGACTCAGACCCTTTTTTTCAGAACCACAACAGTGACAGTGAAGTGGACTGATGACATCAAGCACTTTCTGCACATGTACATTGGTTCTGCTGGCTGGCACCGAGGAACTAAAGAAGATCATGATCTCTCATTTGCATGATTTTTGTTTTTGAGTGCTTGAGCAGAGAAACACAGCGTGCTGTTTCCTGCTCCTGTTATTTTTGAGGTAAATGATAAACCTCTTGTGGTGTGAGGAAATCCATTGGTTTGGATTTTTGGACTGTGGTTTATTATTTATGGTTATTTGCTTTCTGAAAGCAGGTGTTGAATTTTACTCATGTGAGTAAAGATTAAGGTCGGTGGCCAAAGGTCATTATAGAAGACTGCATACGCACAGAGCAAAATGTTGTATTTATTGCAATAAATGTTCACATCCCAACATGAGCAGAGTGATTGGATCCTTTTGGTGGTTTTTAGGAATTATTTAACTGCAGAAAGATTGAAAAAAGAAGAAAATAACTCCTAACATTTCTTCTCCTTTTGTGCCTTTTTAAGAAAAATCCTTCATAAACTGTGTGTGAAAGCGGGTCAGGCGTCTCAGTACTTCTTCCATAATTTCTGTTGTTGTCATAATGCAGAATCTGCAGACAGAAAGAAGGGTTAAAGACCTCAGGTTGAAAGTTTTCCATACATCCATTTTCAGCATTCGGTTAGATAAATGTATGAAGAAATATGTGACTCATAACTGTAAAATACACTACTTTTCTTTACCAGAACATGGTTTGCTTACTAGAGAAATCAATCCGTGATCAAAAGCCTGGTAAGTATTAAGCTGTATTTAAGACGGTGATCCTTTATTTGTGAGATGTCTTATACCTGACGTGGTAGGTGCCCTCCTTTTCTCCAAACTCAGCACCCGTACTGATGAGCAAACCAGCCTCCTCTAGCAGTTTGACAGCGTAGAATGTGTCTGGTGGGATTCCTTCATCCTAAAGTAAGCAGAACATACTGTGAACATTTAAGGTGTGATTCTTTTACAATGATTGTATCTGTGTTCATGCGCTGGATGCTGCAGTGGTTGTGTGAGCTGGCACAGTAACCTTGGCTTTCTGAATGGCTTTAGGTGGAAGGTACACTCTCGGGAACATAAACGCTCCTCCTTGCACCGGTTGGCAGCGGAAACCTGGCAGGTTGTTAACAGCCTCGACTGCTTTCTTTACATTCTGCAACAGTGAGGTCCTGATGTTTTGTGTCTCCTGCAAAACATGAAGTAAAGGAAGAAAGAACAATAACATCATGAAACCTGAGCTTTAAGCATCGCCATGTTAGAATCCCAGATGTTGAATTTATATAATAAGATATTGCATATATCAGGTCTTACCGCTTTATAAAGGGGATATGAGGGATCTCCTGGTTGAGGAGGGTTTGTCATCAGATCCAAGGCGATCTGACCCGACACAGGTGCACAGCTGTCGGCTGAGAACAGACTGTAGATGTGTTTCATGACAGCAGGGTCCAGATTTACCAGCTCCACATACCCACCACGCAGACCACACCTGGAGGGAGAGAGTTCAGTCTGTGGGTTCCTTTTCTAGAGCTTTTGGTCAAATCACATGGTCTTCAACAGCAGATGGAAACTGTAAATGTTACGTTTTTTAATTTTCAGGCATATTTAGGGTACATTTTGTCTTTCCAAGATCAAGAGTAAACTTTCTGTCATAGATCTGTTTTAATTTGTCCAAATTACAACATAGTCTAAACTTTGTTTTGAGTCTTTGTAACCAAACTTTGTAACCACTGTGCACAGTGATTTTATAATTTTTGTTTTAAAATTTAATTCATATTAACAAAATCGTAATTTAGATTATAAAAGACTAATACCAGCCATTGATGTATCAATACAATATCACCATGCAAATGATCACAATACTATACTCTATCAACGTTTTCTCCTTGTCTCTGGTTAATGCACTAAAGACACTCATCGGGCCTGTGAACTCACTCTCCCATAAAGCCTTTGGATGCCGAGTGGAAGGACGCCAGCTCCATCGTGTCTGAAAAGGGAGGGCCCATCTCAGACAGAACCCGCTTGTAAGACAAAAACTCACTGTTTTCCCCATAAACGCAGTCCTGATAGACCTGAGGAGGAAGCAGACAGAAAATCCAAGGATTTTTTTTTACACGTTTATTAATGTTATGTGTTTCTCATGTTGCCATTATTGATGACGTTTAAAAAATCCACCTCATCAGCCAGAAGGAAGAGCCTCTTCTCGAAGGCAAACTGGATCACCTCTTGAATTGATTTTCTGCTTTGGACATGACCTGCAGGCAACATGGCACAAACACAACCATGTGATGATCTCTGTTACATGAATATACCTGGATGAACTTCATTCTGGTGACATTTTACTACCTGAGGGATTTCCAGGGTTGATGACATACAGAGCTACAGGGTTGCACACTCCCTTTGCGGCCTCCAGTGCTCGCTGCAGCTCCTCTACCTGCAGCTTCCAGCCCTGCTCCTCATTGAGATAGTAGGGAGCGACAACTGCTCCCAAAGACATGATGGAAGTGATTGTTGTGCGGTGACATGGCACCGGAGCCAACACGCCCGTTCTGGGTGAACTCTCACTGTGCACCAAACATTTGAGAATGTTCTAGTAAACACAGGAACAGATGATGTTAACTTGAAGATGGTGATTGATACACAGCATTAACAGTGAGTGAGGAATACTGCCTGTTACCGTGATTGACCACTGTGAGCCGGGGCTGATGAAAATGTTTTCAGGGTAAGATGGAGCCCCACCATCTCGTCTTGTTATAAATTCAGAGATTTGCCGAACTATACCTGGTACACCCTCTGTGGGAGAATAAGAACCTGAGGAAAACACACAGATTGTGATCAACTCTCTCTAAAAAAACAGACAGACTAGTTGGAAAAGTCGAAATGACAAGAAAAGTGAGCAGATAATGTTTTTATTGTTGTGTTTTTTTATTTATCTCTATAAAACATCCCATATCACATTATTTTCTGTTATATATATTTCATAAAAATGTTACTGTGAATTACATATACAGCACACGTACAATATTATTGTATAAAATGTGAATTTATTTTTTGTAATTTTGTAATTAGAATTCACACTATAATTCATTCATTCTCATTAGCTTTCTTTTCAGACAAGTAGGTTACACAGAGCAGGGAAACTGCTGACCGAC
>JAQNCA010000004.1:14155561-14169435 GCA_029783725.1 Acanthurus tractus
ACAGTGGTGCATTGCACTTCCATGAAAGGGAAGGGAAATCAGGGAATCAAAAGGGACAGATTTTAAACAAAGAGAGTTGGAAATTTATGCAGCACTTTTAGTTTGAAACTTTTTGCTCCTGGTAAACACCAAGCTCCAGAAACCCTGGGTTTGAAAAAATCCCACAATACAACTAAAAATGTCCATCTGTATACTGCATTCCAGGTAAAACAAAACTTGAAAATTTCCCACCTCCTACTAGAAAAAGTACATCAGATCACTCAAAATTCCAGCAACGCTCGCAGTACATGGAACAACTTCAATGTTGTTTCCTGATGACTCTAATGAAGCCCAGAAGCTGGAACATGTTGGTGTAACAATACAGTTGCTTCATTACAAGTGCTGGTGGAGTTTTCCCTTTTCCCCCTCTCTGTGCAGTTTAGAAGTAGGTTAAGCTGTGCCAGAAACTTTTATTCTGAGTCAACATAAGTATAACAGTGCAGAAATAAAAAAGTACTGACCTTTTTTTTTAAAATCTCATGCACCGTTTTGTATATGCGTGGAGGCTGCAGTACTGGGGTTTTAATTGGGTTTAGACTTGTCAAGAAAACATCAGTTTGCCACAAGCTGCCATGTTTTTTTGAGTCAATCTGAGTCTTGTTGGTTGAAGGTTTGGAAGTTTTAACTTGGAATTCAGAAATGTGACTAAAACATCATCAGACTTTCCCTTTCGGGTAAATACACATTCTTTGAAAACTTCATGATCCAACTTCATCAACGGTATTTCTGTTTAAATATTCAAGTTTTAAGCCCAGTGCAACCCTGTGCAACTAAATGATCAACTGATTATCAAAATATCAGTTAATATCTGTTCAATCTACATAAATAAACCAATGTTAGTTTGCAAGAAACTGTTTCTGCACTTTGTGCTGTTGTTGTTTCAGACTGTTAGCTGCCCTCCTGTTATGACACATGGGGTTTTCTCTTGGTTGAAGCAGGATGATTTTTTGGTTGATAAAAGCAGATCATTAATTATTATTATTAGGGTTTAAAAAAAATACAACCAAGTGCCTTTTCCTTTAATCATATACGCTCACTCAACATACACTTGGCTCTGCTGGTTTTCTATTAGCTGCTCCACCAGCCCTCTTTTCTTTGTTGTGAGCAGATTTCATGGTGTTACCTTCTTGGCCTTTACAAATTTAATGCAGCTCCTGTAAAGTGAGTCTCTTTTCAGCTCTCAGTCACTACAAGACTCATTTCAGTAAAATCACAGTGCCGGTGCTGAGCATGCGCTGTTTCTTCTCTTTCAGTATCATGGGTGATTACTGTCAATGGGCCACATGAATCCCAAATGTACTCACATGCTCGATCCAGGCTGAAGTTCCCCTTGCCTTGTTCTCTACCTGTGTCACTTCATCCTAACTTTACACTCCAATCTGTCCTCAGTTTGTCAGGTTCACTGTCTGCCGTCTTCCTAAAGTCAGACAGGCTTTGAATGGGCTTTTTATCTTGGTAGAATCTCAACTCAGACAGATTTCCCCCTGATGGTTGAGATGAGTCTTGATTTGCACGGTTTTCCTTTGATCCCTGCTTCTTTTAACTTGTCTGTTTGAGCTGGCAAACTTTTCGTACACAGTCATATCAGAGTGCGCACACACACTCTCTGGCAGGAGGCAAATCCCTCTTCAGTGCTTTATTCTACCATCAACAGACTGCAGTGCTGTAATGATTCCCTCCATTCTCACAGTGAATGTTAAAGGGCAGATTATGTGTAAGATCTCTGTGATGTCTTTCTACCTTATTTAGGGGGATTATTTCCTTTTTCTCACACCGCAAAACTCTTGCAAAGTGTTGCAGACACATTTTCTACTCGATTGTTTTTTTTTTTGTTAATGGTTTATGTCAAATAAACTGTTGGATGTAAACAATAAAGAGAAGATCAGCGATGTTTTATCATATACGTGTTTTTAAAAAAGGGCCTGTATTTGCTAAAGCCACTATTATAATTTGTTTCTCTCCAAAGAAAACCCAAAATAAGTGGTTGTTGGGGTTAATGCATCTTTAGTTAACTTGTTGGCCACTATTTTGATGGTAAATATTTGCAGCCATTTTAAGTAACAATGTTGAATGTTCACTCGTTGCAGCTTTGCAGATGTTAAAGATTGGCTCATAAATCTCAGATTATAGACTGAAGGACAGACAAAGTTATCGGTTTGAAAATGTCATCTTGGGCTCTTCAGACATTGTAGTGGAAGTTTTTTTGATATCTCATAGATCCAATTTTGCAAATATAAACAGAGGAGAATTCTACAAACATTGCTGCACAGTATGAAAGTGTGGTTTTTGAGACTGACAGATGTTTTGTTTTTTTTACCCTCAGTTCATTGCAGAGTTTGACCTGCGCTCGGTGCAGTATGAGGTCAAATCTCCCCGCTGCCATGAGATGCGTCTTGCAGCTCCACCCCATGACTGCATCCGCTTCAACTTCCGCTGCGACCGTGAGGCTGAAGAGTGGGCCACCGTGGTGATGTCATCACTAAGAGAAGCACATAGAGGTCAGTTTAACAACTGTTTTATTTCTTCCAAACCTGCTTTGTTTTATTATTGTATGCGTGTCCTGTTATCGTGATGGAACATATATTCAATAATTTAGAAATAATGTAAAATTAATTAATTAATGTCACAGTCAGTAAATAAATATAACTTATGTTATTCCTATTTACAGTTTCTAAAATAAATAGACTGATTTAATCATTTTAGAGAAACACAAACTTAACAACAGTTACATTTAGATAATCAGATCTACTGAGCCAAACCCATTTGTTTTATTCTTTAAATTTTAAGAGGTTGGGGCAGCAAACCTCTACAGCTGGATGTTTTATTTGAATTATAATTCTTCCTATGTAACAGTATTTATGTGTGTTTAGTGCCTCTTAAGTAAACTAGCAGATAAAAAAGAGAGTTTCTTCTCTCTCCACCCTCAGGTTCCCTCTCTCTGACTCTGCTATTAGCTATCCTTTGATGGGGAAAATGCCAAAAAAAACGATTTACTGAGAAAAAAGAGAATCTAGTTAAGCATCAAGGCATGCCATCTGTGGCCCTGGGTATAAAAAGGGATAAATAAATAAATCTGTGTAGAGTTTAAAAAGAAGCCTTTTGCCTGCAAGCAAAGTAAAAAAAAATCAAAGGACAAATTGGAGGACAAATAAAGAGAGCAGATGTATCATACCTTGAGCTTTTTAGGCTTTTCATCACTGTCTAATAAATAATTTACACACACGCAGTCGAGGCCAGTTTTCAAAGTAAAAGACATCTGCTGTGGGTTGCTCTAAAACCAAGAGCTTAAAGACTGAAAGGAACTTTTAAGTGGCTGAAAGTCTCCTCCAGTCAGCTACAGTTTCTGCAAGAATCGTTGAAGGTAGATTCTTGTTACAACTGTAAGCCGGGCCATTAGGATGAGGAATATTAGTACGATTAATGTGTGTAAATTAAACACAAATAAGGAATGTGTCCCTGACCTGAATAGGTGCAGCTAGAATAAATACTGATATCACTTGGTACTGGTGCGTGTTGACAAGCACGTGTTTTGAGTGCTTTTACAACACAGTTTCTTGCTTCTCCTTCGACAGTTGCTAATATGAACACATGTGAATCAGATGGCAGAAGCAACCACACAGCAGCAGCACCAACAGCTATGGAGCAGTGGAGCTCTGCCTCGCTGCCACTCACCGGTGGGTTTGTTTCTCTGTTTACCGTTGTGCCTCTTTCTTTCTCTCCATACCGAGAACATGCTCTAAAAATGTCACTTTTGATTGCTGCCTCCTTTTTGTTTTTAGAGGAGTTGTGCTTTGAGCTCGCCAGGGCGATTGAAGCCGGTGACACGCAAGCGGCTTCACAGCACGCGTCTGCTTTGGCTCGACAAAAAGCAGCACTGACGATTCAACTGTCTGAAAAGAACTACGCAGACGGAGAGATCAGGTGAGAAATGATGTGTGTTGACAGTTTGTTCAAAGCCATTAATCAGTTGGTCTTCCAGGTGTTTGCAGCTCATAATGTCATGTTTGTTTTGCAGTTTATCTGTGGTGGTGGAGGATGTTTCGTCATCCTGTTGCGTCACGGTGAAAGTCTTTCCATACATGACTGTGGCTGCACTCAAGCAACAGGTTGGAAAAGTGCCAATTTACTGTTAATAAATCATTTGTAGTAGATTTTCATCTCCTAACTTTCATCACTCTGGTTCTTCAGGTGTTCCTCGAGTACGGTTTCCACCCTCGGGTACAGCGCTGGGTGATCGGTCAGTGCTTATGCACCGAGCCGAGGTCATTGGCCTCATACGGGGTGCAGAAAGACGGCGACACAGCGTACCTGTACCTGATCTCTGCCCGTCAAGCCCGCATCACCCGCCAGCTGTTCCAGCAGGACCTCGAGAGCGCCTTCCTCGCCCCACCTCTTCCACCCGGCAACGGGCCAACCTCCCAAGACTGGAGGGGTTACAGCACCCTGCCCTCAAGGTTACCACAGAACAACCAGGGTAAGTTCAGTGAATGAACCCTTTCTGTCAAAGCAAATATTGCGACAGTGGTGTTTCCTATGAATACGTCTTTCATTTGAAACAGTGAAAGAGGCTAAATTGCTGCCTTTCAGCTGTAGGAGTGTCTGAAGGCATTCAAATGCGGATCTAATTAACAGTATTTGACTCTTGTGTTACATTGTTTTTAAGTCAATGCAGCAGGACAGTGACTCTCAATAAGCAGTGAAAGAGTTTTAGGGCCAGACGCTGCAATGTTGAGCATTGGCCGAATGGTCCACCTGACCTCAGTCAATCCGATCATGTGATTGACTCCCTGCAGTCCATATTGAACAGAAACATGCCAAATCAGTGTGCTGAAGCAGTAACATCAGCAACATTGGAACAAAAAAATTGTCCAAATGTTTTCTGAGTAAATTCCTCATTCAAAGTAGAGAAAGTACACTGCTCTCTAAGCTTGTTTTTGTCTGTTTTTTTTTTTGTTAACCTCAGGGAGCACAGGTGGAGCAAGTGACAGACCAGGTGACATCAAAGACGCCCTTGACATTGAGCATCTACAGCTGAATGATCATACCAACAAAGCCAGTAAAACACAGGTATGTTCGCAGTCTATACTGTGACTAGTAGGCACAATGAGAGTAAACTTTAAGGCATAATTTGATTTTTCAGTTAGTTTTATTGTTTTCTTTTGCAATGTTTAACATGATTGTATTTTTTAGTTTTTTAGCAGTTTAAGGATGAGCTAATTAGCTAACAGAGCTAACGGTAAAATTGAGGCTTATAAAAAAAGAACTTACATGCATAGTTTCTTTAGCCATATCTGTGTATATACATGCATAGTTTTAGAAACTGCAGTTCCCAGCTGTATAGATGACAAGATTTAGTGAACACTTTGCTACCCAACACCCCTGCTAAGATCCAGTATTTGAGCTAAGATAGAGTAATACATATAGACAATGAAAATGTATCTGTGGGCTTTTCTGACTTTAGATGAAAGTTTAAAAAAAGTTTAAAACTGAATTATTCAACCAAATGATTCCTTTTTTTAAAAAAATCTGTGTGATCTCGCTTCCTCTCAGCAGACGGAGTGGGCTTGTCCCTCATGCACTTTCATCAACAAGCCGTCCCGTCCAGGCTGTGAAATCTGTGCAACAGCCAGACCTGACACACACATCCAGCAGGTACTGCTTTGAAATCCACCAATCAATACATTTTTAAATAATAACATATAACATTTTCCCCTGAGTGACAGTTATCTCTGTTTTTGATATTCTCCCACATAGGAGAGAGGAAGGAGAGAGGACCGGGGAGAGTCTGGTTTAATCAGCAGCAGCTGACTGCCTATCATCGCTGTCTGGTCGCCATGTCTCACTCACTTACTTACACATGCAAACACACACACACACACAGTGAGGATGATAAATCTGCCATGTACATGTTGACAAAATACTCACAAAAAGACTGTCAAGTGCACTGAGAGTCCTCTGACAGCTGGCCGGCTGCTGAAGACGTTTGAAGCACTGTAGCATGACGCAGAGCTGCACTGGCCGAAGCTCAGACGATGAACTGCAGGCAGAGAGCGTCAGCTTTGACCGTTGATACAGACACGATCATGACCTACATCGGAATTCGGCCTAACCTCTTATTTATTTTGCAGGGTGTGTGTTTGTGGTGCAGACAACGCAGACGGCCTAATATTTATTTTAGGTGCAAGAGACTGGATGTACGTTTTCTGCAACTGATTGCAGCCGAAGATGAGAGGACTTTTAGTGTCTGCAGACTGTGAAGTGAGGGGAAAGGTGAAGCCTTGTGCAATACCCTGTTCTGTTCTGTTAGTGCGTCATCTGCTGGTGCCATAAAATAACAATGGAAGCCACGGGGAGTTGTAACAAAACCGTGTGTTTACAGGGTTGTCAAGTGCTTTTATTTTTTTAATAACATTGTATTAAGTGTATTATTTTTAACATGATGCATTGAGTAACTGATGTACATTTTAGCAGATGAACCAGTTTTTTCTCATTTCCCTCTTGAGCTGTGACAGCAATGGAATGATTTGTTTTCAGTACATAATACTGTAAAAATTTGCATTAGCTGAATAAATGTAATGGAACTAAACAAATCCTGTCAGTTTGTTGATTTATTTATAAGAGGTGCTGATAGTCGATCATGCCACTACATGACATATTGTAATTTATATATTTGTGAGTCTCTGACATGTTAAACATTTTTCATGTAAACAAAAAAGAAATTCTACAGCAAAGATTTTGAAACAATTCATTTTTGATATTTTATGGCTTGCTTTCAGATTAAGTACAGTATTCATGCCAGAAACACAAGAACCAACATTTTTCAAATTTTATTTTGGCCTTTATAAATACGAAATAAACATATTTCAAATAAAGATATCAAAACAAGTATAAAAACATTTGACGTAGTGATGGCTTTTACATCAGACACAGATTTAAAGATGCAAAGGAGGCAGACTACGTACCAGACAGGTAGTTTTTCCCTTTACAACAAATGTTATCCATCAACATCCTGCCTGATTTAAAAAGAAGAGCTAAAAAAAAAAAAAACAGTGCAGGATTTTTTTTAAGAACCACAATCAAAGAAAATGCTAAAGAAAAATCTTAATACCAAATTCTTCTAAAGCAACTCAACTGTGACATTCATAGATGCTTGTGAAAAGTCCCCTCCTTCAATTCTTAGTATTTGTAAGCGTGATGTTCAGTACAAAACAGTCCTGTCTGCTTAGTTTATTAAGCAAATCAGATTTTTCTTCAATGTGTTCAGAAAAAAACACTTGAAGTTGATGTTGAACCAACAAAATGTCCAAAAAAAGGCAGTCACTGCAAACTTTCCAAGTCAACTGTAAATAATCATCTCATTTTCAAACTCTCCAGTGGATCTAACTGTCTTTCACATTTCCCACAGTGAAGACAAACCTGAGAACACCTCCAAAGGTTCTTTTCCCCATGAACGCCTTTTGGGATCTGCATGACTGACGTTTACTTCCAGAAGAGGATGTTCCAGAAGAGCAGCCAGCATGGATAAACTAGCAGGGCTATGAGTGGGTAAACCAGAGAGCCGTACAAGAAGTGGTCCAGGATGCCCTGAGAGATGACTGACAGGTAGAGCACCCAGCCGTCCTGGAAGCTGATAGGCACTTCCTGCAGCTCTTGGAAGAAAAAAACAGAGAACAGGAGCGTGCAGGCTGGGCTGAGGACGACCAAGATGGAAGCTGATAGAACCCTGAGGGGGGGGAAAGAAGAGGAAAGTGAGCTTTTACTTCCATTTGACAAACAGATGGCTTTGCAGGTGGCCAAAGAATCTGTGACGGTGCATTACTTTGGTACGTGAGGTGTGACGAAGGCAGCCACAGGAACAAGCGTGAGAGCCAGGATGTAGCCCAGGGAGAAGTTAATGAGGGCGGTGCAACCCAGCAGCACGGCCAGGTACAGCACAGCCACCAGCTTCAGCACTTTCCAGCCCTGCTCCGTCCCCTCACCTGACAGCAGCCTTCAACAAACAGCAACACGAGCAGCTCACTCTCCTGCATCACAGGGCTTTTAAAGGGAAATTCTGGTACTCTTGATACTAGGCCCTATTTATATATATATATAAATTTAAGCACGAGATGAAATGAAAAATGCCTTTTACACACATAAGTTCACATTGCTTATATATCATTATATTCATGGTTCCTTGTTGTAAAAAAAAAATTTCAGCATGTGCTTACATACACTTACACCGACCACTTCCAATTAATAATCACTCATCAGTCTTCAGAGTCAATAGTTAGCTAGCTTGTAACAGCATGGTGCTTTACCAGTGTGTTTTTAATTGTTTTAGACATTATATTGTGCTGAGAGTTCAGTCCAATTAAGTGTCACAAATCAGAGTGAACCTACCTGTGTGTGTTATGAGGCAGAGCCAGCCCTGCAGTGTAAATAGCAATGGCTGTCAGGACCACAGCCTCGGTCTCAGACACCGGGAAGTGTTCCAACACAATTTCCTGAAAGTGGGTCGGCAGCTTGTACAGAGCGACTCCAGTCAGATGGCTGATCACCAGTGGAGTTAACACTGACAGGACTCCTGGACTCGACATCTGAGAGGAAGCAGATTGGATTAAAGTGGTGATTTAACAGACTAAAGAAGAAGATGAGTAAATTGTTCCGTTTCTGTCCCTTTTGCTATAACGTGTGTCTAACCTCCTCAGTGTCAACAACTCCATCTTCTGTTCTTGGCGGAGGAGTCTCAAGTTGAACCCACAAGTCTAAGGCCTGTTTCATAGTCAAGGGCAAAGCTGTCAATCAAGCAAGTATCAAGAGCCAGTCTCATCAAAATGTTCAAAGTTTGGGCTGCAATCAGAGCAGGTCTAAACATGCTACATGTAACAAACAATAATTGGTTTTTTTTCTGCTGCATTTCTAAACAAAACAAATAGGAAGTCATACAATTATGAAAGGATACACGAAGCAGCAGGATGACAGCAAGGAGGCCAAAGGCTGGCATGTAATAACCAATGGAAACAAAGTGAGAGAGGGATGGCATGAGGTAGAAGAAGTATGACTGGTGTAGGCGCTCAAGCAGGTTATTGAGTTTGCGGTACATTCCTTCCAGGAGCCTAGAGGATATTCATGGAGACAAGAAACAAACATCAGGACCAGTAATTAAATGCTAGCTTATAAAGGGGAGATCTGCAAAAGAATCCAAATTAAAAACAAACAAAGGTGTGTAGAAACTTGTTCTGACCTGCCAACAGTGGTGGTGTCTGTCTTGTACTGACGGAAGCTGTTGATGCCCTTGATGCTGGCAGCCTCGATATGGTATCGCAGGAAAAGGCCATGATCTCCCCAAGGACGCCCACTAGCTTGCTTCATCACCATCAGCATCAGGGTTTTGACTGAATGGCTGTAACCTGACACACTATCCCAGTCATTCCTCTGCAGCTGTAGGAAATCCACAAGGAAAAGCAAGATTTAAAAGGATCTCCTTCCAAGATCATTAGGGTTAAAAAATGTGTTACATGTCGACTACGTCTCATAACAAGTCTTCACCTTTCCCTGGATGGTGCAAAGGACTCCAATCTTCTGACAGAAGGCATAGAAGAGGTTGGCTAAGTCCAGATTTGGGAGCTGGCCGTTGAGGCCTTCCAGCACCAGGTCCAAACTGGTGATGACATCACTACTGAGCTCTAAGGACAAAGCTGCCTGGATTGAACCACCACGGCCGTGGAGGGGGGACCAGTCCATACCTGAATGTACCACGAGAAGAATACTCATCTTACAAGGATTTTTATGAGCTCTATATGAATGTCTTTGATTCAAATGCATGGGGAGAATTCCTGCTGATGATTACCTGTAGTGTTTGTGTGGTGGTAGCCCTCCAGCCAGGCCTGCATACCAATCAGATCATGTTCGTTGACGAGGAAGATGATGTCCTTTGCCCAGTAAATCTGATCTATTAAGGAGCGCACAGCAGCCATTAAAACAAGAAAATGACTTTGCAATGTCAATGAGATGGCTTTAAGTTCTGTACTCACTCCTGAAGTACTGTGCCAAACCGAGGAGTAGCCCCACTGCTTGGTTGTTGTGGTCGCCTGGTGTGCAAGGGGCGCTCAGCACCAGGGCTTCAGTCCGTGGAGCTCTGGGGGCACGAAGGATCCCATACACATTCGTGCCTCTCACCATCTGAGAACAGGGAGGATGGAGTTAGATGAGGAGTGTATAAAAACAACTAAAAAGAGTTTATCTCTTAGAACTGATATGAGCAAAGAATGAATCCTCAATACAAAATATTTTAGTTTGTGAACTTACATATCTTTCTTTGTTTTCATCAGGGAAAGGCAGTGTGCGAGAGAACCTCTGGGTAAACACCTCCAGCCCTCGAGCCTGCATGGTCTTCACCAGCCAATCAACAGGCATGCCACTGTGGAGAAACAACTCGTCACATTTCACTAGTGGGATAAGAGCATTAGCAAACTTTTACATTTCTATGCACCAATGAATTCTGACAAAAAAAAAAAAAAAAAAAACTGTCAACAGGTATTGTAAACTGACTTTTTTTTATTGATGTAGTTTCATCTTGGTAGCCTTCACTTACCCTGCTTTCTTTTTATGAGCTGAGAATTCTCTCCCTGTGGCCAGCGCCCTCTCTCCAGCTGGGAAGCGCTCCTCCACCATGGTTGACCCCATGGCATTTTCTGACATGTATGTCCGCAGAGTGAACGGCTCAAATGCTAACCCCATGAACCAGGTCACACCCGCTATGTAGCAGACAACACTGAGAAAAAAGGTGACAAACATTGTGAATGCTTTGTGGACATGTGCATGTTGTTTGTAGTAATAAAAAGCAAAAATTGCGTGGAAAGGCCTCCGATGTATTTCAGATATTTCATGTGGGTCAATTCATTTTAATTTTAACATGACCGAAAACTCACCAGATTGGTGCATTGAGGCGGGTTAGCATGTTGATCAGAGCCCGTCTTCTGTTTGGGTCAGACAGAAGTCCCATGTTGTTGTCCTTTGTGAAGTACTAAATCCTGAAAAAAATGGACCCTGAAGGTAGCACACACATACTCAACCTGGACTGTACCAATCAACTTCACAATTGAAACACATGCTTAAAATTAATTTATCAACGTCACCGAGACAAGTAACAGCATATGAGGATATCATGAGTTTGATTATATGTTTTACGGCCTTCATATCTATATACGGGTTACAATATAGCATTTTTACAGCTCGGGCTAAGAAGTCGTTTCTGCTATGTATTGTCAAATCAATTGACATCTGTGGTTAGCTTGCTGCTAGCTAATTAGCTAGATAGATTCGGGTAATGGTAAAACGATTTTACTTCTTGTTCTCAGTGAAAACAGTTGATGATAGTCACGTGGTTGATATTTTAGCATTTCACGCAAAGAGTAAGAAAAAATACCTATTTCTATTGAAAGACGGGTCACATCCACCTGCAGATGTGCAGCCGGTTCACAGCAGCCGTTGCTAAATATTTTCAACTTCCTTGTTCCTGCGGGAACATTGACTCGGCGGACCGATTTCCGGTAGAGGGATAGGCAACAAAATAATATAAACAAAAAGAAAAAGTTCCAATAGTGTCTGAAAAATAATAAATAAAGATTGTATAAGTAGGATAATAAATTCAATAATGAGAAAAAATACTGTCTTACATCTTCAAATTTTGCAGCTATATTAATTATATTCATTTTTATTTTGAGGGATAAATATTGCCCTTCCTCAAAGATTACATATTTTTAAAGCTTGGATAAATTATGCAAACATTAAAAAAAAAAAACACTTCAGTGTTGCAGGGTTGACATATTTATTGTTAGGTTTACCTCACATACATTGTAGAAAAGCATAATTGACATTATTACATTAAAAAAAACACTTTTACTCCAAGATTATCTTTTCTCCATTAAGTCCAATAACACAATCTGTTCCCCTCTTTCTTGCTTACTCCCCAGAAAGCACAGATATCTCCTGGAGATGTTGTCGTACCACCTCATCCAGCACCTTGCTGACACCTTTACAAGCTGTCATGGCAGCTTCAATCAGAGCCTCCAAGTGGTCCTGATGTAATTTGGCGTCCATCTGCAGCAGAGCGATCTGTCCACCTCGGGGCAGCAGCGCTAGAGCCAGAGAGCTCACTCCTCCACTTTCTTCTGCATAGCAAAGGTCAGCAAGAGGTGTCTCATCCACAAATCCAACTGTGCAAGAACACACATAGTCCCGCATTGGGATCCCAGCATCTATCACTGCCAGAGTGGCAGCATTCACACACACACTGTAGTTTCCTCCATCAGACTGAAGGATCTATTTACAAAGAAACATTTTAATGGATATCAGTACAATAAAAAAACACAAATAATAGTATTTTCCCAAGGGTTATTTCAAGACTACAAACACCCAATACACATTAAATCCACCTCTCCCTGTTCAACATTCACCTTGACATAGATGTCTATTTGAGAGCGTGGGTACAGCTGGGTCATCACAGCAGCTTCAAATGTCTGCTTGAGGTGGAGACTCATCTCAGTGGACTTGCGGTCCCCATGTGGTCTCCTCTTTCTCTCCGCTGTGCTGAATGTGGCCATACTGAACTGACAGTTGATAACAGCTCGATCATGACGAGTCCGGCTGCGTGAACCTCGCATCTGGGGGTGACAAAAGTGTCATGCCTACAGACCATTCCCAAGTAACATATCAATTTATATTTTAACTGGCCTTTAACTGCCCTAAATAACGATGCTTAAACAATTAGACTTTACCTACATTTGCCATATTGCGAAATGCACTCAGTAGCTGGTGTATTACTTACACCGGACACATTTGCATTAGATATTACTAATGTTACATCTAACGTAAAGAATCCAAGAAGTGTGTATTATTGTTAAAGAAAAAAATCTTATTAATGTGGTTATGACTTTATCATCCTGCCCTGAATATAGAAGCGATATATTTGGCTGCTACTTTAAGAAATAGTTAAAGTTACCGATGACGATGTCACAGAGTAGGTAATTATTTGATTGATCTACTATTTCAGTTTTTTTAAAAACCCAAATCCAGTCTGTAAGTGGGACTGGCCAAAACACTTACACTGGATGATGTTTACGTCTTTTTAAAAGTTTATACTGAAATTCAATCTGTGTTTCAGTATCATAAGGAGCGCTTCCGATTAAAACTGGACATTGTAGGGCAGCAGCATAACCTGATATTACTTTGAATAATATTTTCTCTGGAGTTATGTCCAGTCCTATGCCATGTACGTTGGCTAACTCACTTCATATATGCTAATTACTTACTTCATGTGGACCGTAAACCACAGCCAGAGCCTTCGTGTTTCCCTGCTCTAAATACGCAGAACCGTCGGCCTGAGCGAACACACCCATGCGGGCCTGGACCTTACGCAGCTCGGTAGCTTTTCTCCCATCCAGACGGTATCCTTGGTCGGACAGCAGCTCCAAACCCGCCATGTTTCCGCAGATTTCGAATGAGTAGTGACGACGCAACGTCCCACGTGTGCGTTGCTGTACTACATTACCCACAAACCCACTCACTGGAAGGACAACGGCAAGGGAGACGCCCAAACACTGTCAAATGTTTATTATTGTTTCAAATCGGAATTAGAAATATTATTAATATAATAAGTCTAAGTCTACATAAGTCTTATATGGTGCCATATATTGTCTTTCAGTATAGTTACGATTAACTCGCTCTCTCTCTCTAAATATATATATATATTTATATATATATATATATATATATATATGTGTGTGTGTGTGTGGGGATAGATAGATAGATAGATAGATAGATAGATAGATAGATAGATAGATAGATAGATA
>JAQNCA010000004.1:14174888-14190051 GCA_029783725.1 Acanthurus tractus
GCTTCTCTATCATCTCATGAAAACTCTGAGGGGGGTGAATTTTTTTCTAACTCCTTTGTTTATTTTATATTTAAGCTAAAAAAAAAACAGTTTTCCAGGAGCAAAATCAGGAGCAAAAAATTTTCTAAGTAGAGGCTGTAAATGAACAACAGAAATAAAACAGAGATCCTGGTTTCTGCTTTTTTATGCTATTGCTACATCACAGAATCCCATGGCAGTTTGTCATATGGAAGCTGTTATTTTGCAACCAGTAATTTCCTCTAAAATATGAGGGAAGAACATAGAAAACAAAAACAGTGCTAAAATAAAATGAACTGCACACCATGAAAGAACAGCAGAAAGTGTTGGACTTACAGGTGGAATTGATAAGAAAAAGCCAGTCAAAAAACACATAGTATGATTCTGTAATTATAAGGTTACACAGAATCAACAGATCAATGAGATTCAAGCCCAAGCTAAATATCTACTTAGATTAATCGAAGAACTCCATTATCAGTGTCATCCCTCAAAATGGCCTGTGGCAGGAATAGCTCACAACCAACAGTGGAACTGGGTGCTTTCCAAACAAAAAGGAAAACAAAAACTCTAACCAGATGTGACATTGCTGTTAACATTCAAGCACAAAAAGTAAATTAATAAAAATACAGCTTCAAGTAATGACCATTACACAGGACCATAAAACAAAATCCATGAACTATCAACATATCAACTTCTTATTAAACCTGCAGCGTGGAACTTTTGTCTCCATCAAACCATTTATTGCTGGCTGACATGAAACACATCACTTAGGGTGTGTCAGTGTGGGAGAGTCGTGACTGACTGCAGATACAAAAACTCCTGTTTACCACGAAATACAGAGAGATTTACTGGGCAGTGATAGGCTGAATCAGCATATTGTGAACTAGTTTTACAGGGCTTAAATGTAACAGACATTCAATTATATGTAAAAGTCCCACACTGCAGGTTTAACTTGTTCTTTTTAATAGAGGTAACATTGTTAGATGACTCTACAAAATGTGTAATGGTGTCTTGCCTTTCTCTCGTAGATGGCGATCCAGTCTGTTGTGGCGAACCATTTGTGGCCCTTGATGTCATTGACTCCATTCTTCAGGTTACCGTAACGTTTTGTCAGGTCCACCTGCAGCAGGTTTCTCAACAGATCCTTTAAGTCAGAGCTGAAGTGGGAGGGGAATCGCACCTGGAAGAAGAAATGGGTTCTAAGAAATCTTCCTTACATGTAACTTTACTATTCAAAAAATAGGGGTTAAAAATGCTGTGAAGTTTAAATTACTTTTTTTTTCTTATTTTAGAAAAGTGCAACAACACTGAGTTACCTTTCCAGACACAATCTTCTCATAGATCTGAATGGGCTGATCTGCAAAGAATGGGGGGTAACCAGCTGCCATTTCATAAATGAGGACTCCAAGGGCCCACCAGTCCACAGCTTTGTTATAGCCCTGCAAAGATTTAAGACAGAGACTGCTAAGAGGACACATAAACAAAACTTCTACTACTTAGTGAAATCAAAAGTCATGTTTAGCACTGACTGGTATAAATTAAACTCAAAATTCCTCTCTCTTTAACCAGTTTGACCAGCTTGAAAAAAAGCTGACATTGAGCAGGGGAGCTCGTCTTAGTTTCAGCAAACACGCTCTCTGTATTAAAATACTGATCATCAGTAATTTCACTGCAATGTACAATATAAAAAAACATACGACTAACATTATCACCTGCACAGAGGTCTTAGACCTGATAATGGTGGATTCTGTCCAGATTATTTAGCCTGCAAAGTCTGGGAAAATATCCTGTCTATCAATAAGGATACTTGACATCCATTCTGCTTTATAACTGTTCTGCAAAAACCTCAACATTACTGAACATGGTCCTCTGTCAGTGTCGGTGGTCACCCAGAGAAACAATAACCTACTTCCAAATTGCATGCAGAGAAGGGTAAAGTGAGCACTGTGACAATTTTACAATCAAAGTTCTTATATGTTCAGACATTTAAAGAAAAAAAAAAACACCCAAGGGACTACATACTTTGCTGAGAATGATTTCTGGTGCCAGGTACTCTGGTGTTCCGCACAACGTCCAGGTTCTGCCTTTTACCCTCTTGGCAAACCCAAAGTCTGTCACCTAGCGATCAGGAGCATACATATATACCATAAATAAGCCAGGTGTGAGCTTTGTAAGTGAGAGAGATCAGCATTACATTATTGACTTGTTGTAGTACAGCTTACCTGAATGTAGCCGTGATGATCAATGAGAAGATTCTCAGGTTTCAGATCTCTGTATATGAGATCTAATGAATGGAGGTACTCAAATGTCAGCACTATCTGAGCAGCATAAAACCGTGCATGTGGCTCACTGAAGAGGAGGAGGGGGAAAGTATGGTGTTCAATCTCATGACATTATCAGTTTATGTTATAACACACAATAGAAATATGTTGGTCTCAGTACAATACTCACCTGAACCTTCCAATTCGTCTTAGGTGTGAGAACATCTCTCCCCCTGGAACATACTCCATCACCATGTACAAATTGGAGTTGTCCTACAGGGAGTAAAAAGACACTTACAGCATGCACCAAAATAGATCAAGGAATTTAAGAAACAAGATTTTAATTTTAAATAAAGCAAACCATACCTTAAACGCATACTCAAGTTTGACGAGAAAGGGGAAGCTCACAGCTTGTAATATTCTTTTCTCATTTAATGTGTGTTCTATTTGCTTGAGTTTCACCACCTGACAGATAAAAAAAAGATAAGATGACCTTGCCAGGCAAATCTCACTTACTCTGGCAACGGAGATAACAAACACAAGAAAGGCAGCTTTAAGTTTTTGTTTATCTTTTACTCATGTCCCTGAGTAACAACAAAAAGTTTTAATGTCATTTTTAGGGAGATAAGCAGGCATTTGTATTGTGTGTTACTGCATATTAACTGCACGTCAACACAGTTATTTATTTGAAAATGTTTCTGTGGGCTTGACATATGCTTCCACTGACCTTCTGCTTGTCCAGTATTTTCATAGCAAAGTATTGCTCTGTTCCTTTGTGTTTCACCAGCATGACTCTTCCAAATGAGCCAGTACCCAGGGTCTTTAATCTCTCAAAGTCATCTAGGCACGTTGTACTCTGTGAAAACAATGATAATTTAGAGTATTCTATGGACGCAGCTACAGAAAAAATTTGTTTCCATCATTCTTACCTGTGGTGGGCATTCCCATTTCCTTAAGAAATCTTCTTTGGCTTTGGCTAGAAACTCTTTCACTGAAAAAGGAGCAAAGACAGACACAGTTAGCATACAGAATTTGTCTGGTGACATGAACTGGATTACAGGCATAAAAACACATTTGGGTTTTAGATTAAAGTCGCATTAAGACCAAATGCTATCATACTAGAAGGAAAAAGGAAGAAATGTGGGAAGTGGAAATTAAACAGTAAATCAAAGGAGAAGAATACGGGCAAAGTCAACTCTCATCTGGATATAAATTAAATGGGATACTAAAAATGTCACATTCTTTGTTCAAAAGAACAAAGCACACAAACACAAGACGACAACATCCAACACAGGTGGACTAGTGATGCATGCCAAGACACTCAGTTTATTTGTTTCTGTTAATTCACAGAAATATTCCATAGGGAGGGGAACACAACATTTAGCATTACAGGAGACGTTTCTCTGAGCATCTTGTGCATCACCTCATACAGTTTAGGGTAAGGCAAACACAGCATAAAAATGGTAAGCAAAGACAAACCAATGTATGGGAAATCCAGATTGAGAGAATGTGGATAACAAAAACACAGACTTATTATCAAAGCACACAATAAAAGCAAGCACATCGTCACAATGAGACCAATGCTGTTCTGCCATTCTGGTCATCTTTTGGAGGAATGAGCATACCAAACGTCTCTATTGATCACCAAGGTTTTTGCAGGAACAATCACCCACATGGATGGTGATGATACGGAAGAGAAGACAGAGAGAAATATAGAGTTCATGTACATAACAACAAGTATAACACATTAACAAACATGAAGCATATGTAGTGAAACAAAGCAACTGGAATGAAAACAGAGTTGACATTCACCTGAAGAATTTAATCAGAGACTGAGAGTCTACTGTGGCGTTGAGAGAGCAGGTGTACCAAAACGCCTTGTATGATATTCAGTCATGCATATTCTGTCAGATTGATGAGATAAAACCTACTGCATACTGCAAAGACTTAGACTTTTATGAAGCGTATATAGGGGTTTTTCATAATTTGAAAAATTATCTCCCTACAACAGCTCAGAAATGACAATTACTACTCTGAGAAAAAAATGAGCTGAAACAATTAGTATTAGACAAAAAAAGAATCTGTGACTATTCTGATAGCCGATCAAATGCAGACAAGTAATTTTTCATGCAAATTCATCTCCTTGTTTCAGCTTCTCAGCTGTGAGGATTTGTAGGTTGCCTGTCTTAAATGTGATTGCAACTAGCAGTTTTTTTTCATTTTTTATTAACCTGACAACCTGACAAAAATGTCAGAAAATAGTAAAACAATATACAACTAAATTTCCAAACTAGAGTATGAAAGGTATAGTAAATGCCCATCATAATTTTTCAGAGCCCAGAAAGATGTATAAATCCTAAGATGATGCTGTCCAACTGACCACAGATATTCAACATATAAAGATGTAAATCAGTGAAAAGTAGCAAATATTTTCGTTTCAGTTGGTTGAACCTTCAAATGGTTGGCATTATTGGTTTCAGTCCTTGAATAACAAAACTTTATCCATGACACAATATTCCCCATCCAATGACATAATTTAAAAATGTTAAGTAATATGAGGTCTTTTTGCAAGCACAAACGTCAGTATTTTGCACCAAGAGGGTCAAATCAAATGGTTCGAAGCCAGTATAGTTGGCCGACCCTTCCTGTCAGCAATGCCAAAACCCAAACACGCATAACACGCTTCACTTATGTTGGCCTGTCCTGTTTCACTACACAGTGAAACACAATACATAGGCACGGTGAAATAAAATAGGTGTCACGATGGCAGCTGTTTAATCTGGCTGTACAAGCGTGACTGCCTTGGTGCTGTTCCAACTGTTCCAGCTAATGGCAGCTATATACAGTAAACACAGAGGCTCCAGTTTATGTACAGCACTGTAGGTAATCAGGTCGTCTCGTCAGAGCTGCTATACTCCAAGCAAATCTGCAGCTCAGGGCACAGTGTCAGCTTAAACAGGTTTAACAGTTAGCCACACCACAGGATCTAGGGATCATTGTTACACCCGAACGAAATGCTTGGCAGTATGGGAACTATTGCTGATCTGATCATCTCTGCCTGTCTAAGTGTCTCTGGTTGGCACTGCTCACTGTTCCTGCTTGGTCTCTCTCAACGGGTCCATAAATCTAAGAGGAGTATATTCACTGCATCATAAAGTGCACTACTTAAAAAAAAGCAAAAAAAAAGGAAAAAACAAGTGTGCATCTGAACAAAAATGGTTATCGGTGAGATTATAATTTGAACATTGTAAAAAAGCATGAAAGTAGTTCAAAATTTTGGTCCATAAGCAACTGACTTCAGGCCTTCAGAAGCATTCTGCAAAAAACAACATAAACCTACAGCTTTTATATTTACAACCAGGTATAGGGAAATATATATGATTTATCACACAGGATGTTCAACAACGACAAGCTGCCACATTAAAATATACGAGTGCAAAGTAACACTGGCCTAGGCCTAGTTACGTCAAACCTTTCAAAGCTTGTAATACCCCTTATCCTCTGACGAAGGTCTGATGACAAGCTGCTCCGGTCAGTGACGAGCTGAGTATGAGAAGTGAGCCATGATGGTCTTTTACCACAGCAAGAATATAAAAGGTTTCCAAATAAATGCAAAGGATCCGATGCAAGTGTGTTTGTATTGTTGTGCATGCATATGCCAAAAAGACAGTAGTAGGTTGCAGTTTTATGA
The DNA here is from genome assembly GCA_029783725.1 of Acanthurus tractus. Taxonomy (NCBI): domain Eukaryota; kingdom Metazoa; phylum Chordata; class Actinopteri; order Acanthuriformes; family Acanthuridae; genus Acanthurus; species Acanthurus tractus. The sequence continues at coordinate 14,180,859 of JAQNCA010000004.1, forward strand.
ATGGAAATAGGGCATTTGTCATTTCTTCACCATATTTGGTCACAGTGCTGTACAGAGGGAAAGCTTTGTTTATGTAGCCAAGAATAAAATGTGGCAGTGAAGCCCAAGGCAGAGCAGTCCCACACTGCCTTCAAATTAAATTTATTGCCTATTTAGAACAATTACTCATGGTTTTGTGGTTAAATGCAGCAAATTTCAGATCATCAGTGCAAAGTTTCTGTGTACAGATGGCTTTGCTTACTGAGGCTGCAGCTATACATACGTGCAGGAAGAACCGCATCCTAATTGTTATTCACTTAAGTTAAGGATGGTCCCACACAAGAGAGGATGAGATGATGCTAGTCTTAAGATTATTAGCTACCATCTAAGGCTTCATATAGGAAGCGACTGCAAGCCACTTCTCAGTGTATGTACAGGCCTTAACAGCTACTACCATCAAGAGGCAATGAAATGACAGGGGCCTTCTGAGGGCTAATCCCCCCCACCACTCACAGCTAAAGTTAGCAGGCTAGCAGGTCATCAAGCTTGATCCTTCTGGCTCCAGTTGACATGCAAACAACCTTTAAACGTGTGGAATAATCAATACAGGGGAATTTGTCGATGAGCAATGCAATCGCGTCTCTGTAAAAGTCTCTTAAAAGGCACAGTGCTCCCCTTCTCCACCCCCTTTGCAACCCAGAAAACCACAACATCCACGGGGTCTTCTTGCTGCTAGCTAACTTAGCTAGGCCCTTCAGTAATATTACATGCAAAACCACATAAACAATATCCTGCACTGTCATTAACCAGTTTATCATTTGTCAACTAAAGGGCGAGTGGGATAACTGCGCGGGGGGATGACCGGCCCTCCCCTGCTTTAACTTGCTGTAGCTGCCAGTTAGGGCAGTTTAAGTCCTATAATAAGCTAGCTATAAACCTAACGGAGGCTCAAAGAGTGTCAAAACATTAAATACATCATAAAACACAAGTGAGGACAAACAACAGCCCGAACTCACCGCTCTCTAGCTCGTTGCCTTTCTTGGCGGTGGCAGCGTTCCCCATGGTGTGGAAGACACGGCGGTCGCTCCGACTGAGAAGAGATGGCGGTTGCTAGCTAACCTCCCTACAGTTGATATCCCCGAGCTCCTTGAAATAGCTCAAACAAATATAAATATTCAACCGTTACAAACGTGAGGAAATAAGGTCCAGTATCCCTTCCAGCGGGACCCCTCACTCTCCCTCTGTCTCTCCCTCTCCGTCTTTCCTGTGTCAGATTTCCGCTGTTGCTAGTTCAGTAACGTTAACGTCGGTAACGTTATGGTTGACATGAAGCTAGCGGTCACTTCTGTTTCGGACTAGGCTGCTCCCCCCCAACCGTCAACTCTCAGCAGCATTCACGGCATGGTTTGGATCAGGATTGGCTGGAGATGTCTGTGTGAAGATACCAAACTTGACTTGCTTCCGCGTTTTTGAGGCATCACGATCGCATTCACAGATAGAGGATGACATTAGAATACTCGTTTGCTGACTTTACCAGAGGCTAAATATAACTTAGGCAGACGCCTTTTGTTTGATTCGCACATTGTTGTTCATCCAGTCGGTACAACTGCACCCTCAGGTGTGTTTGTACAGTGCAAAGGCAAAAAAATGATTGATGCCCATATGGTGTTACATTTTGAGAATAAATGATTAGCATCCATGATGTCTGCAGCACTTAAATAACTCTACAAACTTTTATTCGACCACGATTGCACTTTTTTTTAGCCGCGTACATGTAATATGACGATTCTGCGCATTACATAGTTGCAAGTTTATGTATTTAAATATGATAAGCAAGAAAAGCAATAAATTGAACTACTGACTGAAATAACCAAAAATAAATAAATAAGTAAACAATTAAATATATAAGACAAGATATAATATTGAGCTAGAAACAGTAAGGGGAACAAGACAATTACATTTTCTTTAAATAACTCAAAAATTTAAAGTCAAGCATTAATAAAATGCCAATAATATGCATTCAAAAAATGCTACTTAAACCTCTGGACTTAAGTTAAGGATTAGTATAAAGATACTATATAATTATCAAGTGAAGAAAAATTCTGAAAAAAACTCAAAATACTTAGGTACAGCACTTTGCTGTAAATTGGTTTAGCTGCAATTTTATGGCTGAAAGACTGGTGTCATTGTGGCCAAACACTTTAGTACTAGTTTAAATTACGTTTTCAAGCCTTACCATGAAACTTTTGATGTTTGACAGTCAGTTTTTATCAGTTACAGCTATGACTACTTTGGCTCAATGCCACAGCATTCCAAGTCTGTGCACTTACAGTACATGTGACAAGCATGGAGGACATGACAGAGGAACGGAGATTATTTTAATAGAATTTTAAAAAAAATATGCAATCTAATCCTTTATTTAAGTAAAAGTAAAAATATGACAGATGCTTAATTACAAAGAAAGTTATGCAATAATGTTGATAATCTCAAATTATAGTAACTAAATAATCAGCCATGTAGGCCTATTTAAAGTATCCAAAGTGTTTATTATGTAGCTAAATGACCTCTGTGAAATGAATATTAAATATATCATTTAATTGTTATTAGTGGTGCAAGCAGTATGTTGTAGCAGCTAAGAAAAGAAATATATCTTCACATTTGAGACTAATTAAACACATAGGGTTGTGAAATGTGAAAAAATGTTATAATATACAACATAAAATATGCAAGTTATTCATATGTTGAGTTCCTAGAGTCCTAGCAAACAAAACTTTACCCAACTGATTATAGTTTGTGTCTAATCTTTTGATTAACTTGTTTCCAGTTATGGGCACAACATCAATATCCTCCTATAACTGTAACTCACTTTCTCAAAATTTGACCATATTTAATTTCATGCAGTCAAAATTACATAATTGCATCAATTTAGCAACCTGATGTAATAACAGGGCCTTGCAGCTTTCTACATAACTGTAGCAACCACAGTTAGCCCTACAGGTACAGCTCTGTTACATTAGTAATGAGAATAAATTTTTTAGGGTGCTGGTACTTCATTTGAATATTTCAATTTTATGCCACTGTGCCCTTTTTATGCATGTAGGACAGCAGCTTTGCTGAGAACTAAACACACTTCCAATTAAAGTTGAAGACAGCAGTTGTCCTATTAATAAGTAAAAGGCAAGAATAAAAAAGAGTTAGACAAAGCTATTGACAAGATGATGAATGCAAGTGCAGTAACAAGAAAACTGGATTTAAAAAGTAGCCTAGCATATCTATTAATAATTAGTTACCCTTAAATCCCAATATTAAATAAATAAAGTATGACTTGAGTGTTATCACATAGGCAATAATATAATATCAGATTATAAATAAGAATAGTAATACAATGCAATAAATGTTTCATTTTTATAGCAGGACTTTTAATTAACCGTTTTACATTGCAGTTCTATAAATATAATGAAAAGAATTTGATCCTTTATAATAACCAACTGTGGACTATTCAAACCCATGTGGTCAGATGTCTCATCAGCTCAGTGGTGTGAAGACCAACAGCGAGTTTAGAAATACTTGGATAAGCCTCCACAATAATATTCAGGGTAATGTAGAGTAAAGGTTGCTGTAGCAGTTGTGGTTGAGATGGCAGAATTGCTCAGCCCCATGCAGATACCACAGCTCTAATTATTATCAACATGTGGGATAGGAGGTTTTTTCAGCGACACACTCAGCCAGCTGTCATATTTTGATAAGGTGTCAGATGATTTGTGCTTCCTGTTTGAATGCAGGCTCACTGTGTAGCCTGATCTCCTCTGAGGGCGAGACATGACACTGTTTCTCCAGTTTATTTATTCTCCTGTGAAATATGTTACAGAGACCATCATTAATGTTAAATGTATCCCTAATTTTTTACTGTTGAAATTGACTTTTTTTAATTCATTTTGTATTTATTTATTGTTTAGTCCAAGTTGACATCTTCAGATGTATTGTAGTGTCTGACAAACAAGCAAAAACCTAAAATAATAATTTTACAATGGTTTAAAAATCCTTGCAGAAAAAGAAAAAGCATATATTTCCTTAATTGGGAAATTTAAACCAAATAATGGTTTGAATCTTACTTTAAAATTCTTAAATGATTATCATTAAATCTAGTAAGTACCTAAACATTTAAATAAAAGTTTTTATATGTTTAATCTTTAAAAATTGTAATCCACAATGTAAATTCAGTGGTATCTTTTCTTTAAGCCTCCTTAAGAACTGTTAACTGTATTCATTCTTACCATCTTCAGGACAATAAAGCTTAGCTTAGTTATATTCTATGTCATTCAACCTTTTAAATCCAAAGAAGGAAATTTGGGCTTGTCATCTTTTTAAGCTCCCAGGTAGTATCACTTTTAAAATGTCAGTTTTCTTGTCAGACAGAGTGTGACATTAATTTTGCCACATTACATTTACTGAGGTATTGCATTTCAATACAATTTGAGAAACTCGAGAATTTCCATTTTGCAACTCCTTTATAATTTATTGTACTTTTGATTCCACCTTTAATATTGCAGCATTTATTTGACAGCATTGGTTTCAAGTTACTATTCACATTAAGATCTATACATAAACATAAAATAATCTTATTATATGTAATAGGCCTTTACTGTTATAGGCTTTACTAATGGGATATAAAATCACTGAAAATAATATTTATGTGTTAATGCATTAATATCAAATGATTGCTTTATTATGTCATCTGATATATAGAGGGCTATTTTCTGCATTTGAGTTTTTTAAACGTTCAAATAACATTCTGCTGGTAAGACTTGCTTATTTTTACTCTAAGTGACGTATTTAGTGCAGGGCTTTTACTTTTAATGTACCGAGTAATTCTTCAGTGTGGTATTTTTTACTTTTACTTAAGTACAGGATCTGAAACTTGCTCCACCACTGGATATAAAAAGTTGTGGTACCAGGGGGTTACTGTGTGGTCTCCTTTGGTTGCCAAGCTTCAAGTTGTGTTGAAGTTACACTTTTGAACACAAGAGGGCAGCAGATCTCTGTTACATAATCTGTGACGAAAGCCTGTGTCAGTCCTGTGTGCAGTGATGTTTTTTACCATGACTGCAGTCACACGGAGATGATTTAATTTCTTGATTTAAGTTAACTGCGGTTAGTTTTCCTTAATTAAATTTTGTTCAGCTGATGCAAGTCTGCTGTTTGTCTACTGTGTGAATTTTTAGATTTACAAACACTGCTTTCTCTTGTTGCACTTTTTGTGACAAACATGTGATAGTGCAGTTAAAGCTGTGGTATGTCTTATGGTAACAATAAAGAAGTATTTTGTGTATCCATGGCTTTCCAAGACTTTTTTTCACTTTTCCAATAATGTACAGTGCTTCGTGTTGTTTTCCACCACAAATGCGTGCTAGCTTGTGGAGAGATATTTTGGTTATTGAATTTGACGCTCATCTGTTTTCACTCTTTTATCTCCTCGTTTCTCTTTTCTTTCTATTTTCTTCCCAAGAAACATCATGTCATGTTCATCCCAGCTGACCAGCTGCTCTCCATATTGGCTTTCTTATGTTGGTTGCAAACAGGCTCGGCTATGCTTCAAAGGGAATGATTTATGCCCTTAAATGAATGAATGAAAAGCCATATCTTTCCTATTTTCAAGATTTGGTCTGTTTAGAGCTGTAACTATAAGCTAAGCTGTATGATTTCAGCTCGATGCGTTCATCTAGTTTTAATAACAAACATGATAATTATTTATCTATTTTTTTGCAGCAACCAATCATCCAGATTCACAAGTACATAAAAGTGGTCAGTGTAAAACATAAAATAACTTAAACACTATTTTGGTTCGTATTTGTCCATGCGATCGAAATATTGGGCAGAGTGGCTGCATTTCAGACACACCCTGCTACACATTCACACAGGAGCTGCCTAGTACAACCACAGATTTCCTCTGTTGGCTACCGACCAACTCCACTCCAGTGGTTGGGGCTTGAGTGCCTTCCTCCACAGCACATCGACTGAATTTATAGAGAGTGGGTAGTGTGATATTTGCAGCTCTCCAGCTTCTGGTTGTCACTGGATACGTAAATTTCCTTCCTCCTTGCTGGGATTCAAACCAACAACATTGCAATGGCAAGCTTGCTTCTATCATTTTAAGACTGCTGAGACCTGGAGAGTTCTTAAAAATCTCTGTGTTTCCTTTTTTTCCTTCTGGGTGTGGCATGCAGGGTGGCTTGGCACTGTCTGTGTGAGGAATTTTACTGCAAAACATTTATTACAGCCCCGCTGATAAAAAATTATATCTTAATTTGCCTAAATTAGTACAATTCCAAAGAAAGAAAGAACAGGCTACAGGTTGCAGACAGACAATGATGATCTGGTTATCTCCTTCTTATCAGTCACCAGCTCCTATTAGGATGTTCCATGTGGTTCCAGGACATTACCCATTTCCTCCTCTGTATATCAAAGCCTTTCGGTCCCCCTCCCTCTCTCAGCCTAATTCACTCCAGATGAGCACAATGGGACATTTGATTTAGTGTGCAAAGACACATGTATACAGCTGTGTCAGCCTGCCTCAAACAGCTGGCGTAGAGCTTCAGTACAACTTTTAATCATGCATTTGTTTATGTAATTAAGATTTCGAAAAAGGCACCAAGGACTGGGTTGTATTGTCCTCAGCTGCAAACCGATCAGATATTTCAGTATGATGTAGGTCCTGTGTTTGTTGCAGCGTACACTGCTAGCAAATGCTCATGGTTTAATGACATGCAGGTGATACAAATCATGTGCAAACTGCAGAAGGTCTTCCAAGTGTGTGTCAACACGCATGACAGCTCTCCCAGTGAATATATTTCTGTTAAATATGTACTTTGGATCCCAGACAAGAGGCTCAAATGACCTGTTGCAAAGGCCCAAAGTCTGATTTTCTAACTTACTTGCAGTTAATTTTTTACCGGCTTTAATAAGATGTTCAAAATTTGAGACAGAAGAGGGAAAATTTGGGGAAACATGAGCTATAAGCATGCAGAACACGTTTTATCTTCACTTCCCATTACTGTTTAGTAGCCATCAAGTATTGATGCCTCTATTTGCAGCTTGGTGCCCTCTTCCTGTGTTTGCTCCAAGCATGGTGAGCTCTGGGCATCCAGAGGTATCATATGTATATACAGTATGTCTGTCTAGGAATGATGATCTAAAAACCATAAGGGTTTGTCTCTATGCAGTGTCTACTCATGGTACCAGGACTCCTTTATGGCTTCATGCAGGGAATATCTGCATTTTTTTAGTCCTTTGGCAGGCTTAGTAGTGCACTACAACATAAATGCCTGTAATTTCACAACCGCAAGATAATGTATTCTTACCAACAGAGGATGGTCTCAGAGTGCTCAGACAGTTGCACAGGCAGCTAATTTGGGATAGATGCACAATATCCCTTTGAAGTCTTGCTTTGTGCTTATGCTTGAAGTTAAAGCCCCCCCACACCAACCCACACCCCTCCTGAAAACAGCAGCAGCTCCTCCATAGTGCACTGTTTTAGTTGCTGAAGGGAAAAGAGGTAATGTTGCATTTGATTAAGTGGAGGGTTGTTTCATTAACAGAACAGGACATGCATGAGGAAAGTCTGAGTGCAAAGTGCAGCAAGAATAGTTCAGGTCACCTTGCAAAACACATCCTTGTTTATTTGTGGATTTTTGGAATGTATTCAGAAGATTTTCTCTACTATTTTATTCATAGATAAAATGATTCATGCTTACTGTGAAGGGTGAAAATATTGGCCACAGCAGCGAAGAGACACAGTAATCCAGTCAGTGTCTTTTCCAATGCAGTGTTTCAGAGATGGCAGAGATCATGGGAGGATAACACTGCACAACATGGCCGCCTCAAACCAGATCAAAGCAAAGACAATCAAAGCCAGAGTGAAAGCTACAGCAGTAAGCTCTTTTAAATGTCTGCCTCCCCCGCCCCAACAGAGCAAGAGTGTTACCCTCAACTCAACTGTTTCCATCCCCAATCTTTCCACTTCTGGGGCCGACATAAGCCCCTTTTGCATGAACGCTGGACAGTGAGTAGGTTGGACGTAAATCCTTCAAAGCAATGTAAACAGTGCAGTAAATGACCTATGATAATATTAAATCCGAGCCGTCGTGCTGTAAAGCCTACGTAATGCCAGAACAGATAAGACGTGACACTGGTCGTAATCATTTATGGCGCTCGGTTTGGACTATATAAGGTCGTCATGACAAACGACTTGCCATGATTCACGTATGGTTTTACATGAAAGGGTGTAACCACAGGGCTCGCACACAGCGCGGTCATTGCAGAGTCAAAGTTTTTGACCCACTTTCTCATGATGCGGGCTGTACAAATCCAATGATGGCTCAGCGTACATCTCAGAAGTCAAGCCTCCTTGACTTCTCAGCCTTTGACCCTTGACCCCCTTCACTTGCACCCATATGTTTTAAGATTGATGAATGCACTTTTTCCTACCTCCCAGACAGCAACTGGTTCCAGTTCATTTCAGAATGGTATGAAAATCATCAACATCAGAGACTGGCTTGAAAAGGGTAATCCATCATAACAGACATTTAGCCATCATTATTCTTAGTCAAGGTTATGTTAATGGTTGCATGGTAAAGCACATGAAAGCCTTAAATAGTTTTAAAATGTTTTCAGGGGCTGATGGGTATTCCTGAACAACCAAGACTACTTTAGACTTCAACTGTTTAACACTAAATGTTTTAATGCATGAAACTGCCAAAAAGGACACATATTTTTTATACCGAATATTTAGGACAAGATCCAGCACAGAAACTCATTGCTTGTTGACATTTTTACTTCATTGTTTTGGTTTTCCGGTCCACAGCTGGACTGTATGGTTGAGTCTCACTGCTCTCATTAACCCCTCAGCTGTTTACAGCAAAGACCTCAGACAAAATGACTGTACAGTTATTGACAGACAGCTGATGTAAACTTGTGCTGCAGAGGTAATTTGAGCACCTTGTAATCTAAAAATGTAAATGTGTTTCACAGTGGTTCATGGACAAAAGCAGAGTTAAAGGAATCTCCAGTATGACGCCTGTGTTGCTGTGTGTCCACGTGATTTTTTGGTGGGTTGTTTGCTCATGTGTTTCTTTTCACCTCCTTTATTTATAGACTTTTAATAGAGTCACTATGTTCTATTCAGACTTGCCACATATTGTTACTTCCAGGGTGTCTC
>JAQNCA010000004.1:14190151-14219291 GCA_029783725.1 Acanthurus tractus
TATGTCCACAGGTTTTTTTATATGGTAAATATCTCTATAATAAGGTCATCAGTGTTCCAGTAATAGTTAAACTGTTTTTGACAAGACATGTTGTGCTTTAGAAATGTCCATAATATGTAAAAAGATTAAAACAAAAACAAAAAAACAAAAAAGCAACTGTATGTTGCACTTTATCAATGCCATTAAGAGTATTGTTATTAGTTATTGTCACTCTTTAAAGGAGCCAACAAGTTGAACCTACTCAGGTACTGAGGATTTGTGCACATTAAATTGCAGGAGTGTGTTTATTTATTATAATTTTTTTTCAAAATGTAAGTTTCCAGTCTTGAATGAGAAATGAATGCACCACCTGGAGAAAACTTCAAAGCAATCCTTGGTTTCGGCTACCACAGTGCTATTAACCAGGGGTGGGTAGTAAAGTGTTACAAGAAATGGACCTGAGTTAAAAGAAGCAGGTACTTTTTGTGTTTCTTTTACTTCTATTTTTTACTCATATATTTTTTAAGTCACTTCTCTTCACCTTTTACACCTTAGTGAAAACTAATCAGCTCTAAATGCAGAGACTGAGTCTAGAGGGGAAGAGTGTGTGTGAGGAGAATCTCTTCTGCAGGTGCCAAGTTGCAGCTGCCTGTTAGATAAAGAAGCACCACTTGTCTTCTGACCACAATGATGATGATGATGATGATGATGATGCCGCAAAACCCAGAACAAAAGACAACTTCTGGTGACAAATCCCTGACCACATCTGGACACTTTTTTATGCATCACTGCTTTTTAAAAAAGTTTTCCCTATCCTCTGCAAGCATATTGAAGTAGCGGAAGTTTCACTTGAGCAGCAATCTTAAAAGGTAATTTTCTTATTTGCTTAAGTCATTTTTATGGGAGTAATTGTGCTTTTATTTGAATATAGATTTTCAGTACTACACACTATTGTCAGTGCCACGCCAGCACTATAATGCACCACCTTGAATACATTCCAGTGCAATGTGCGATTCCATTTTTATTACCAATGTTACTGAAAGAATGAACTCAATATTTCACAGCCGTATTTAAAAAAAATTTCTTTAACAGATTAAGTATCTAAGGCATTTTTAAATGCGTGCAAGGTCATTTTTAAATTGAACTGACATTTAACTGTAAACAGTGGCTCCCTATAGAATGCATTAAAAAACAAAATGATGAATGTAAACCGCGTAGCTTTGGGAAATGTTTGGCAAGAGCATGTACACATTTTACACAGCAGTAAATTGGCCATGTGCAAAAACAGTCAGATTCAGTCCTGAAGATATATCCACAGACTCTGCTCCCGTCTCTGCCGTCTCAGATGTTTGTTTTTTCGCCTCGGGGACACAGGTGACAGGCAGACGGAACAGAGGCACCTCCCAGGGACAGGTTGACCTCAGGTACTGTGGATCAAATGTATCACCTGGACCTGCAGCGGTAGGGGACAAACCTGTATCAATTAAGAGCATCATGATGATTACGAGTGAGATCAAACACCCGGCTTGCCGCTGCTTGTCAATTCCACAGACAGCAGCTTTTTTGCAGTGCCAGTAATGGAGAGCAGGGATGAGCACGCTGAGGGGGAACTCTCATTTTTGATGGTGTTTCATCAATCTGTTTGAAGTTTTTTTTTTTCAGTCCCCTCTTTCTTTTTTGGCCATGCTCTTGCTTGGTTTGCAAAAGCTTTCAGCCCCAGTGACTCATAGGTAGCAATATTTTGCTGTCCTAGTGTCCTTGAACGTGGATAAAAGCTACCTGACAGCTCTTCATGGTGTTAGCAGAAATCCCACGGTCTCTAAAATGTACAGTTCAATTAAACCGAGCTACAGGTTAAGTGGTTTGTTGGCCGGTTTGTGTGGAAGCTTCTGGAGCTATAATTGAAAATGACCTGTATTGATGATAGCAGTCTAATCAGGTTAATCCTGGGCAGGTCTTTGACTTATCCTTAAGTCTGTTTTTTATTCTCAAAAGTGCACAACTTACCCTGTCAGCCAGCTGCTGCTTATTTTTATCCATAGCTTGGCTTTGTATTATCAGTAATATCAAGTTTCTACGTTTATGACAGTTAAGTTTATAACTTTCGTATTGTTGTGCTCCCACTCCATAGCTTTCAGAGCCTTCTTGGCATCAACACAGCAGACTGCGGTTGTGTGTTTCAAGCAAATAAAACGACTGCTGCCTCTGCTCTAAATATTTAGCTATTGCAAACCGGCAGTTCATGCACTGTGTCTGCTGTAATAAGATGTGACTGTGTCTGGATTTAAACTCCTTTCCCGTTATTACAGTTTTCAAATAGCTCTAAATTTTGCCTTGGACACGAGAGACAGTTTTGGCCTCAGGTACCGGTGTTCAGCAAGGAATAGGGTTGTTAAATGGCTTAAAATCAGAGCTGAGAAGTCTGCACGGGCTTCTTCTCACACTTACTGCTCAAGACATTGCAGATTTCAGGAGCACTTTCTGATCTTTCTGCATTCATCTTGACTCTAACTTTCCCTTTATAAATCATGAGGGTGGGAGTGATATTCTCCACTCATCACAGCTTTTTCAGACTCTCCTGATGGCTCTCCTTCCTATGTTCAACATCTTTTTTGTAGCCCAGGTCTGCCTGTCTGCTTCTGTCGTAATTAAGACCAAGAATTATCAGACCAGAATCATATGAAAGACTCATAAAGCAGAGCTGAATTTAGAATTCTGTATGCCAGGGGCCAGCTCAGTTACAGACTTAATTCTTATTCCCTTTGTTCGTCTCCAATCTCACAGAGGGCTTGAGGCAGCTGAGGGACTGGTGGGTCTAGTGACAATATAACAGGTATTAAATAGACCATTCCCAGTGTCACCATGTGGTAACTGAAGGCTTCAAAGAGCCAACAATTTGCTATGAAATTAAACCAGGGATCAGTCTGGCTCACGATACTGTATATCTTCAGCACTGCAATGTGAAATGTTATGATGCAGACATTTAGCATGTCCACAACAGAGACCTCTAAACAGCAATATTTTCTTGAAGATATTAGCCCACCATGTCAGTCGCGAGAAAGAGTTTTGTTCACTCGCACTGTATATAAATTTTAATGTGTTTCCTGAGTGTGGGGTATGGATTGGAGTGTGCCACATCATCCGTTTTGTATCCCTTTTTTGGCTCAAACCCTCTAACAGGCTGTTTTAAGTCTGTTTTTGTAAACATGGCAGAAATTATGCTCCCTAACCTTGCAAGCAAAAGGATTCTGTTTGTAAAGCCTGTTTGGTATTCCAGTCATTCCCAACTGAACCATCTGGTGGCGGTCTTTGCACTTTCCCAGAGGAACATTACTCTTAGTGATCTTGTTGTCCCATCACTTGCTACCTCATTAAAATGAGTGATGATTATAAATCCCGCAGGCCACGTGCAGTGAAATCCTATTGATCTGCATATCCCCAACATATGAATACATATCATTCTACAAACAAGCCAATGCAGGCCCAGCATCAGCCACTCAACTACTGAAATATTTCATTTCAAATTCCTTTTTACAGTCCAGCACCAGCTCAGCAAATGGATGCTTAGACACATATTGAAGGCTGGTTTTCAGAATACAAACTAAAGTGGAATGTTAAATCAGCCAAGGTCACTGTGTGTTGCCATGCACTGTTGTTGAAAGGGGTTGTGGGAATGGAGGGAACATCTCTCATCTGTATTCTCTTCAGATGGCTTGCGTTAGTAGGATCATGCAGATACGGGATTTTTCCTCCCAGAATTAAAACCCAGATGTCATGCTAACAGACACACACATCCTCGCCACAGTAAAATATTATTTATAGCGCTGCAGTCACCATAACTAATGCCTCACACTCAGCAATCACTCACTGTGAACAATGCAAAAATAGTCTTCAATTTGAACTTGTTGGCAATAATCCACTTCCCCCCATGTACCAGAATTTATCTGCCTCTCCACCTCTGCTCACACTCACTTGAACAATAAACAGAAAATAATTTCACAGAAAGCAACAAGAAAGTGCTGTTTCCTTGATTTTAATCTCACCATGGTCTCTGTTATTTCTGGATGGCGGTGTGAAAGTCAAAAGCACTGAGTAAAGGGACCTAGTTTTTACTGCACACTGCACAAACACAGCAGATCAGGCTGTTTCTCTAATAAATCCTTCACTTTAACTGTAATTTACCTAAATGCTGAATGCACAGTGAAAACACTGCAGACTGCATGTCAATGTTTTATGTGACGCTAGATGCGAAAAGTGTGAATAGTGAATGCAGTTAATTAATCATTTCATGCTCGTGAAAAATGAAATCCTGCATTAACATTATGTATGCAATATAAAAAAGCCTTATTATTACTTTATGTTGGGAGATGGGTGACAGGTCACATCTTGGCTTTTCTCACAGAGAGATTTTTAATGCATTTCTCTTCATTTAATACAGTTATGATAAATTCATGTTTGTAGAGCATCACTGTATCAGCAGATAAATCTGACAATATGACATGTTCATACATTTTGTTGCGTGGCAGAAATCCCCGATCCATCCTGAAGTGGCAATTGACTGATCCACAGATACAAGGCTGCTGAGAGCCTTTCTGCTGTTTTACATGAAGAATGCAGGTTTTGATGTCCCCCAATGAATTGTGTTGCAATAACTGTATCTCAGTAGTAGAAATACCATCAACACATCACAGGTACCAGCAAAGCAGTGCTATGACAACTGAGTTTGATGCAATATTTGATTATGCAAATGCACCAAACAAATAAGGTAAAGGCATGAATACTGACACCATAGGCAGTTTAATGTGTCTGTTCTTTCGCTTTGAGACCATCTATTTGCTACAGTAAGTATTCTTTTAGGATTTTCAAAAAGGATTTCTTTCTTACAAAAGAGAACAAATATCCTGACTTTTCACCAGATAATACCCTAACTTCTGTTAAACCTCTGATGGAAAAAAATACAAGCTGTAGTGTGAACTTTTCTGCTCTACAAAGGCAGAGAGCTTTACCTGCATAAGCAGTTAAGTTGAGAAACTAGAGGTTTAATGTCTTTATACTGGCTGGCAAACTGGTAACATAACATAGCTTAATTTAATGTTTTTATGGACTGATTCCTTGAAACTGAGACTACATTATAATTAAAACGTGCAGAGCATGTACTCATTTGGATAACTTTCACAGAGTGCTGGTGCACACAGTATTTGCAAATAATGTTGAAAAAAACAAATGTATTCTTTAGCTTTTTTTCACATTCAACTAGTTTGCTGAGAATATGCTCTGAGTTCTGTTCTGGTTATTTACAGTTAACAACAAATGTCAATTTAATGTAGCTTATTCCTGTTATGGTAGGTGTCTAACAATAAGGCTAATAATTAATCAAGTCAATATAATCAATTACCTTACACTTTGAAAAAAAAATTAATTATAATTTAAGTATTTTTTAGTATTTTGTCCTCATAATGACTGCATGTAAATGCAGTGACCACCAAATTAACCAAATTGATGATAATTTTTATTTTTCTATTACAGATTATTATTACTTATAGTGTTACAGAAAAACAATGAGCAGGCTAAATGAAGCTTAAGCTACCTCACCAGTTAGCTTTTCTTTTACAATCCTTGCTTTAGCTTTGATTTTGCTCAGTTTCAACAAAGAAATTTCACATTTCTGTAATTCTATGATATGCCTTTAAGATACAGTAAAAAAAATTTAAAAAAAAACATTTAAAAAAGTCAGATTCAAGTCTTAACTGCATTTAAGAACTTTTTGGAGGGCAGTATTGATGTTGTTGGATTGAAACAGCTAACTTATCATTTTAATGTCTTTCCTGACATTTTTTGGGCAAAAAACACACAGTTCTTTTGGGTAACCTGGGACTAAAACCTTTTTGAGCCTGTGCCCACATTATTGCTCTCTGTCCTGTCATTATAATTCCACACAACGGAAAAGCACTCTGAGCCTTTGCCAGCCACCTATACTTAGAGCGGAAGACATTAAATGGAGACATACCTGAAGTGACACAAACTTGGCAGGGCCGAAATAGTTTCCAGATAGTTAATTAACCTTAGTGACTGGTACAGCAGTCATGAGTGGCTGGTCAGTCGCAACCTGTGCAGGGATAAATACAACCAGTCATGTTGACATGTCACAGTACATACATGTCAGGTGTGTACTGCCAGCCTCTACACTTTGTTTAGAGCTGAGCTCATGGGGTATTTTCATCAAGGAGGGGAAGACGGAGCACAGCTATAACGTTATGCAAACATACCAGAAGTCTCTATGCCTGTAATTAACTCAAACAGTTTCTGTGAAATGATATTTATGTAGACTGGTGATACAACCTACATTTTTGCTCATTTTTGACAATAATAAACACATATATGTCATCCAAGCTTAAAGGGCTGGATCATTCCAAAGACAAAAGAGCATTTTTTTGTCACTTGAAGTTGTTTTTTTATTTTGTTTTGTTTTCCCAGATTTTAAAAATTTCTGCTTTTGAAGAAATGTAAGTAATGTGAAGGAAATTTGTTGTATTAAAAAACATTTGAAAAAATCTTTGAAAAAACATTTCTTTCAAGTAATAGCTGTCTGTTACTTTAGCTAATCCACAGACCTCAGTGGGAAAACTACCTGCATCTCTAGATTTCACTGGAAGTTACTTAGAAAACAAAACAGCTTTATTTGGGTCATTTGGGTATACAGTGAACCCTTGCTATAACGCGGTTCACCTTTCGCGGCTTCGCTGTTTCGCGGATTTTTTTAGTGCAATTTTGCATGCTATTTTTTACAGCGTATGAACGCGCGTTGTGTTCTGCGTCCTGAGGTTTGAACTTTGAGAGTGTTTAAACATGAGAAAAATGTGAGAAAATGTTAATGTCTGTCTGAGAAACGTGTATAAAGTGTGTGATGAGGGGTTTTACAGCCTTAAAACATATATAAAATTGTAAAAAATAAAGCTGACTACTACGGATTTCGCCTTTTTTGGAACGTAACCCCCGCGATAAACGAGGGTTCACTGTAACTAAATATTTAGCAACACAAATGAAATCACATCATTGTAAAGTGTATCTCATGACTTCATCTTAAAATTAGAACTAAATTAATTAGTCAGTGATTTAATTAGTCAGTGTACAGAAAATATATCTGGGATGATTTTGACAATCAATTAACCATTTAAGTGGTTGTTGGTCAGTCCAAACTGAACATTTAAATGTGTCAGCTTGGATGGTAGAAAAAAGGGAATGAATTTTGTTCACCACCTCCTGGCATTTAAATACCAAATAATCACACAGTTAACTGGAATTGCAGCCTTTCTTAAAATTCTTTATTTCCAGGATAGCGAGCCAGTGGATAAAAGACTTACTCTGTTGTAGAGCAGTTTTAGTGCAGATAGGTAGTGAAAACCACCCTGACGTTTTAAGTATTACAGCGGTTTGCAGCATGAAGTCCAGATGTCACTCTGCTGTGATTTTATGGAGAGAAATTGCCAAGCTAGGAGGTGGCAGCCCAAAGTAACCATTAAGGCCACAGTTCGGTGCAGACGTTCATGTGGATCACTCTTCTGATTTTAAACGTTGCCATGTTTCTCACAAAAGTCACATACATAGCTACGTTTCAACAAGATCTTTAAAGCTTTGTCTCCAAATCATAATGTGTCCATGAGTGGACTGAGAATCAAACATCTGGTGGATAACACCTCACAGCTCCCAGGTAAAGAGATTGCATGTGTAAAAAAAATGGATATAAAGTTGGTGGGGCTACAATGAAGGAACGATGACACTTGCATGGCTGTGATTACACAAATAAATAGAAAACAGGTGGATCCGGCATGCAGCTGCCAGAGACGCTCAATTTTACTTGTGTTCATTTTTATGTAGGCAGTTTCCAGGACGACTTTTCCTGAGGAGAATCCATCTCTTTTGGTTTTGCACAAAGAATTGGCACATTGTCTTTTGGCTGCGGTGCTTCCGTTTAGCTTTCCCATCGTATGCGTACTAGTTTTCTTATACCAGACTCATCCTCTTAGTTCAAATGCTGAGGATTGAGACATTTCAGAATAGACCTGGAATGAGGCCAGTTAGTTCAGCACGCCACTGTGTTCGATTCCTAAACCGTGGATGCCTAAAGACAAACAAAATGACAGCAATATTTTGTAACAATTTGTTGAGCTAACCTTGTCAGTTTGAAAAATGTACATTAGCGTGATATTGATGCCAAAAACAATCATGGCTCAAATGCTGGATATACTAACTTCTTAGCTTAGGAACATAAGCTCCGCAAACGTCATACCCTGACGTCCATTGCCTGATGTGTCTCTGTCAAATTGCACTCTGATATTTTGTTTTAACAGAGCTGAGGTGATTTAAGAAACCCTAACAGAAGAAGACATGCGGTTTGTATTCTCATGGCTGTCTCAGCTTAAATGTCTCCAGATTCTTTATGGAAAGGATTGTAGGGGGTGATTTGCTGACGTTATTTACACGGAGAAGGTTTTGTAGCCTCCCAGTTGGCCAGAACATCAGGATTTTGGAATTTTTTGGCAGTGACCTACATCTGGATTACTGCACTAGAGGGTGCCCCACCCCCTGACAGGCTCTAGCAGAGCCACAAGCCTCTCTCTTTCTCTGAGTTACACTGCAAGCCACACTGCTGTTAATGTAACCCCTCAATGTTCCCTGTCACACCTATCAGAGCAGAGTCCAGTTAAGTCCTAAATCAACACTTCCTCACTGCATCTCTGTTATAAATGTGAGGCAAAGGAGAAGGAGACAGAAAGCGTCCTTTGGGCGTTTTTCTTCACGCTGTATGTGGAACAGTATGTGGAGCACCCAATCTGGTTTTCATCCTCAGTGCCCCACCCTGGCTGAAATACAATGGATTGGGAGCAGGCCTGTGACTTCTAACTCACTCTGCAGATTCTATGCAGTGCCGCCAGTCTGGCCAATCTGCAGCCCAGAAAATTCCCTTGATGTGCCGGCCAAAGCAGCTTTGAATCCAATCATCAGGCCATAGGTTGCCTTGTAATAGTACATCCATGTTCTTTCACTTAGACACAAGGGGATTGCGTTTATGGTCAGCAATGTGGAAAAAGACCGATTGATTTTAGCCATGATTCTCAACTCCAAAAGTGATGTATTGCAAGACAGAGTTAGTTTAGTAAACCTTCTCGATAGTTAATCAGTAAACTCCCCAGCGTCCTTTAGCTGGGAAACAGTTAAAATCTCTCTCTTTTTTAGTCAGTTGTTGAAATTTTATCATTATTTTGATATATTCTCAAATAAACCAATTGGCAAACCGCCCAGGGTGTGTAATCAAATCTATATTTGTCTTTGTTACTTCCAGTCTGTTATTGAGGCACGGTTTTCCACTACAGGACGAGAACGAACACTTTAATTAAAGAAAGCTGGATTGAATGAGTGAATGACCGTGTCAGTCTTTGAAAGCCCAGTTGTTCATTCGTCAAACTTTGAACCGCTGTTCTGCAGACTTAAGTGTCACCGCACTGGGTTTTGAATGATTTTCTTGTTGTAGCCACCGTACAAACAAAGGCACCCCTGTAGATTTATGCCTCATCCCTCTCTCTCATATTGGACTCTGAGGGCTTTAAGGCTGTAATTAAATTCCAATCCCCACTCTCACTTCTCCACTGACTGTCCCGGTCTCTGTGGGAGGCTGAGAAGCTGGGTTTACCGCCTGTTGTGGTTTGTTTGAAAGATCCAGAGTTCTCTGGAAACCCCAGTCATTATGATAGAATTCACACATGTGGTGCAAAGAGAGAAAAGAAAAAGGCCTTTGCTCATGCACAGACGCAGGACTGGTGGGACATCCGGTCTGGTCGAGCATTTGAGACATGTGTGCGTGTTTCAACCACATCGCCATCACTCCCTGTGAACTGCAGGATTTGAGCATTCTCACGTCAAAGTCAGGGATTGCCATTCCAACACGCTGCTATTTCATGCATATGATAGTGCATGTGGGGTGTTAAGATGCCCATATGAATAACTCCATCAATTGCACCTATCAAAGCTTTCCCTTACCAGACGGCCACCCACTGCCAGAGCACAGATTGCTGGCATCAGCCCATAGCAGGGCCAACAAACTGGAATCAGCTGCAGCAGCAGGCTGTCAGCTGGGACTCCTGACAGCGATATGAGGGGCTAGACTGAGCAAGTCCAGTCCGGCAGGGACCAGCGGGAGAGAAGGGATGAGTTCTGCACCACTGATCCAAAGTGACAGTGATGGACAGGTTCAGAGAGGAGAGCTGATGGCCAAGGTTTTTCTCCTGTCTGGACAGTGTTTGAAAAGATGGACATGACGGTCGCAAGGCATCAAAGTCCAACAGGGCATGTGTGCCTCTGTATGTGTGTGTGCGTGTGTGTGCCTGTTCCAGAGTGTTGATGTGGGTGTGCATGCATGTCAAACAGCCAAGCAGAGCAATAAATGTAAAAACTGACGGTAAAATCTCCAATCAAAAACATGTTTATATTTCATTTGAGCTCAATTTATGACAGAGTGATGTATTAATACACCAGCATGCAATTAAAAATTACAGCAGGGCTGCGGCGTATTTTTATTATCTATTTACTGATTATTTTAGAGATTAATTAATATATATATTATAAAATGCAGAAAATAGTTCACATGTTGCACACTAAAATTTACCAAAATTAACCAAGGTGACATCATCCAGTCTTGTTTCATTTAAAACCAGAACATGTTCAGCCTACTCTTGCATGAAAGAAAGCAAAAAAAAAAGAAAAGCAGCAAATCTTTTACACGAGAGGCAGCAACTAGATAACTTTGGGCATTTTTGCAAGAAATGATTCATCAATTCTCAAAGTAGTGGTTGATTATTTTCTTGTTGTAAATGATCAAACCGCAGATTTATTCAGCTCTAAAATACATGAAGTTTTAAAACACTGAACAAGATTTTTAAGGGGGCCAATGCTGAAGCTGCAGTTCATGTACAAACACCAGACATAAAGGGACACATTTGCATTGATTAATGTAGGGAATCTGCTCCGTCTTGTTAAAAATTTGAGTTATTTGCCACAAAATATTCTCCTCCACAATTCATGCTCCATCAAGAGTCAGGGTTCCCTCTGACAAGTAATTACGTCAAGAACAAACGTTCCCAAAGGCAGCAATTAATGCTGAACTCATAACACACAATGATGCCTCAGGGCCCCGGATCTAATATGAACGCTGGCACCCCGTGTTGTGCCGTTTACCCAGTTGTCTTCCATGATGACTCACATACTCACACAGTTTTTCTTTATTGCATGTGAGTGTGTGCATGTTTCCTTCACGCTCTCTCAGTAATTCCTCTGTGTCCTTTATTCTACGGACCCATCTCCAAGAGACAAATAACATGTGCTATCATACCCAAGGACAGGTAATAGAACATATTTTTTTTCAGACACATACGTTATCAAATGGTGCAACTTCCAGACGCAGCCCGGCTGTATATCCTCTTGATGATGAAATGAATCTTTTTTTGGCTATGACTTTTCCTTCAACATTCGCTGTTCCTCCAGGAAGTATATTCCCTGTACGTCCAGGACGGAGCCCTGTTTTCCCCCTCAGGAAATGAGCTACAACACAAGCCCTGTCCTCCCTGTTTCTCTAGGATGTCTTCAAGGTCTCCGCTATATCTCACGTCTCACACCCCATGTCCAAATTTGAATTATGTTTGTTGCAATTCATCTCCGGTCAGGGGGATTCTTTCAAAATCAATACTTGACAGACTCTGGCAGACAAATGACAGTGAAATGCCATCACATCTGCCTGACACGGGAGATTGACATTCAGCAGTTGGAGTCTGCGGTTTGAAGGACTGCTTCCTCTTTTGCGTGAGGTGGTCAGAGGCAGCTCTGGGTTGAGGCTTTAGGGGCTTTGTGAGGGTTGTTAAAAATGTTCCTGTTCACTTTTCCAGCTGTAGCCTTTTAACAGTGCATTAAATGACGGTTCCCCCCTGAAAATCCTCCAGGGAAAACAAGAAATGCCGCTTGAAAATCAAGGGAGGGTCAAGAACAATTCTTTTGCACTGCTCTGTCTTTTTTCTTGTGTGTGTATAAGTGCGTGAGTGTGTACATGTGTGTGCGTGTGTGTTCGTGTGTGTTCGTGTATGTATTAGGGTGGGGGGGGGGCTGTTTTGGGCGTGCAAAGAGGAAAACCAGATATACTTTAAAAGCCATCACAGATAGGAAAAATGTAATTTCCTACAAGTCATCAAGAGAGTGCACTCTGAAAAAAAGTGTTCTCTCTGCCATTAGGTTATTTTGACTATAGAACTAATCACATGTTAATCAAATTTGTACCTTACAACAACTGTGCCTTAATTTTATTTTTGTTTACATCCTGCACCAATCTCCAGTTTGTGTGCCCACAGGAGTCAACAAATACATTACTAATCACATTTTTATGCTGAATACTTGACCTACATTACAGTGTTGTTATGCATTTTTCATTTAATGTCACTAGAATACTGCATAGGAAGACTATAGGTAAAGTTTTGTCCAGGGAGCATGTTTTAGTTGAATCTTTTTAAAACTTGCGTGATTAAACTTAAGCATGGTACATTTGCAGTGAGACACCAAAATACCATCATTACAGCGCTAACATGCTTATGTTGGACCTCATGTCTGCAAACCTTTTTTCCTGGCAGAAAAGTGCTAGCAGGGCACAGGGGAGTGCTAGGATGGAGAGCTTGTGAAATGAGAGGAAAAAAAGACTCCACATGGGTTTAAATTGGCTCAGTAGCTAACTAAATGCTATGTAACAGAGGGTTGACTACACAGCTAACAAGCTTATAAGGGTGATAATGCACAACACTTACTAGAAACATTCAGCATTCTGCTGGTGTGCTCCCAAAATTGGGCTTTTCTGTCTCTGCTACGATAAAAGCTCAGAGTGGACATGGACAGAACAAGCTTTAGCTCCATCTTCCTGGACGCCAGAATGGCGGGCGACGAGTCTCATCCAATGATTGGTTGGCTAAAAAGAAGCGACAGTGACGACACCTACGCCTTTCTGAAAAGCTGATAGACTTTTAAGTAGAAGTGCTCAAAAAGGCTGCACAAAATAATTTGGAGGGCTTAAAAACGAGAGCAATTTAGGCAGTCACATGCTGCCACATACATTTTCTCCTCATTGGGAACAATTGAAAAAAAGAGCACTATATGGATAGGGGGACCTTAAGCTGTTATTCCTGAAAGAATAAAAAGGTTTGTATCCAATTTTGACCCTATGGCTGCAAGACCATGCATTTTAATGCAAAATTTCATAGCAATTATTCCAAAATTAACATGTACAGCTGTAGACCTCCATAGTAGTGAAGCAACTGATGTTTGATGTCCATCCTTATAGAGCATGTCAGCAGTAGGGACACCACTGTTTGTAAGTTTTTTTTATGCAATATTTCCTTTATTTTCCTGCATAAGACAGACAGAGATGTTTTGATTTGAAGCTGTTAGGAGAGATTACTTTTCTTCTCAGACCTCAGAGAAAACAACCCACATTCAAGGTCACGTACTGTAAACTTGACGTCTTTTCATGGGTATAAACCCAAAGAGAAATACCACTGCTACAGCTGCAAAGCCTGCTTTCTTATTTTTTCCACAACGTTTCATTCTGTTAGCATCACAATGTAGAGCATTCCTATTCTCAGCACTCTTAAAGCAGTTTTGAGTCAAGACCTTTCTCCATCTAGAAAAAAGCCAAGTGAAAAGGAAAGGAGCAGAGGGCATTTAACGCAGGCCTTGAGTCCAGAGGGGATTTTCTTTTATATATTTACGGAAAAAAAAAACCCTCTCTGCCCTTTTTCTCTCTCTCTGACTAATACTTGTATTATTACATTTATATTGACCACTCAAAAAGCTAAAAGGCACCAAGTTCCATGCCCCTTGTATTTACTGTTAAATCAGCCATTAAATATTCTGGATGGTCACTGATATTTTGTTCATTTTTTGTGTTCACGTCAATCAGGAGTAAACAGAGCAGCTGTGCTCTCTGCTTATTTGGCCCTTCTGTGTCCTCTGCACGTCACACACAGTTAATCACCCACACGTTTCTACTCAGGTACAACAGTCTGTTTGAATCACAGCATCACTGATGCACAACTTAAATATAACCCAGTGTGTTACTGCTCTCGATAAACACATCTGCTCGGGTGTTTTTCAGTGTAACAGTCTGAAGGCTCATTCAATCTTTTCTCAACTGGGTTTAATTTTTCACTAAACTGCGGTGATATTAACTGACCGCGTTATTATTGGTGTTGATGAAAACACACACACAACTTTATATATGTATATTATTTGTTGTTTTCTAGTGTTTTGCTACCTGGTCCTTAAATGCAGTTGGTCTTCCCCCCCCAATGTATGATTGAAGATTTTGCCCCTGGATGTGATTTGGTGGGGGGTGGGTGGGGGTGGGGGGGTATGAGTGTATAACTGCACTCTCGAAAGAGTGAAATTTGAAAGCCATATGTTGGTGTGTGGTGAAAACTTGGAGATGTCTTGGACTGCCTCAAGCTTTTTTCAGTCTGATCTCTCACAGAACAGAGAACACAGACCAGCAGCTCAGTGTGACTTTACATAAAATATTACGGTTTTCCTGCTGTCGACATCTGAATGTTCCCTCTTATGCTGCGCAAATGAAAAAAGAAGGAAAGCAATTGATTGTGAAAGACACTGAGGTAAATGTTTGGCCTGGTATTTTTTTATTTAGTTTGCACGGTTTTGCAAAAATCCTTTGTATCCAGGAAAACTGGAGAGACTGTGTGAGCATGTGTGCCTTTTACCAGCACTCTGGTTCACATTGAGTCATTCACAGCCAAAAAAAAACAAACAGTTGCACCAAGGTCAAAGGGAACAAGCGAGAATCTTGTATCTGGGGACCTGTTTGTTTGTGAGCCAATGTGAAGAGAGCAGGGATATTTTTTTTGCAGTTTTATTTACCAGGCATGAAAATTGCAACATTTTTAAGTTCTTTTACACTTGAAGTTGTGTTAACTAAATGTTTTCTGTCTAGGAAAAAAAAGTCATTTTTTTATTGTAGTGTGGTAGGTGTGAAAAGAAAACACCCAAATGCAGAATATGAAAAAAAAGAGAAAAAGTGGTTATAACGTAACATGCAAGTGATGTTTCCCATTTATAGGAGCCCTATAAAACAGAAACGGTGTGTAACATAATACAACCTCTGGAATAAAACATAAAACATAAACCTCTCTTGTGTTGTAAGTGTCAGAGTTTGATTTTTGTGAATTATGTGTCTAAACTCAAACTACCTTCTAAACATGTATATAAAATATAAAAATAAGGGGAAAAAAATCTCTGGATTTTTGATTTAACTCCTTCATGCTCAAAAAAAAGGATGACAGAAAAGCTACTTAATTTAACAAACACAAAATCATACAACAAGCTTATCTGTCACAGAACATTCGATGACAAAACAGCATTTAATGGCCTAACAGAAGGCGAATCTAAGTGAAAAGCGTCTATATGAAAGACAGAAGATAAAGTTATTTCTCATAATCCTTTACAGGGTCACTTTGGTTTTTTTTTTTTTTCACCAGACCATATTTTCCTGATATTCTATCTAAAGCCATTTTCATGCGCAAACTCCAGACAATGTGCACAGAATCAGATCCAGACAGTGCGTGGTGTTGCCTTCACACACATGTTGCACACAACTCTGGATTGCCCGTGTAGACGTGTACTCCCATCAGCAAATACTGATTATAATAGATGGTGTGTGTTTTCTTTACACACACACTTCGATGATGGCAGATTAGGCTACCTATCAGGTTGATATCAAAGCTACGTGTATCTGTATGTATCCACAGTATCGGTAAAAAAAAAAAAAAAGGTGGAAAGCCATATTGTTAATTTGTTGTTTCTGTTTGATGATTGTTTTCATGGGAATGTCTCTTGTTCTCAGGTTTCTCTTGAAAAAGATCTTAATCTCAAGAGACTGCCTGATTAAATTAAGATTAAATTTGACAAAAAAAATGCAGGCAAAGGAGAAAAGAATTCAAAGCAGCTGCACTCTGTGCACTCAGATACCACGAGAGAAAGAAGGCAGCAGCTTTTTTTGGGTCTGTGTTTAGCTGCACCGTGAGAACACCATGCAGCCACACGCTCTTTATGACTTACAACCTGCTATATTCACACATGAAGACAAATTGGGTTCAACACAGAATTATAGCAGCACTGTTCAAGACGCAGTGCATGTGTGAAAAGGGCTTTATTGACTAGCAGGGACAGTTATTGAAATTGGGTCAGCATTAGCTACAATGCCGCAGTCGACAGTCATGAAACCCTGCTGCAATCCTTGTGGGTTATTAAACATCATCAGTGTATGTCCATTAAAAGTGTTACTGACGGGATCAGATCATTTTCCAAGTGTCTGACGATATCTCGGGAAAAGATCCCGACATGTAGGCCAAGATTGTGTTCTTCTGCTGTGCTGATATTAAAACTCTAGCTCCTCTGCAGATTTTTTTTCAGTGTTGGTGATTGTTGGAATAGTGGAACCATGAACTCAGACTGTTTTCTTTCTTTTATTTCCGTCACATTTGAATTACAAGGACAAAATGACTGTTTCTAATAATGGAGTCTGGTGGCTTTGGCAAGAGTGATATAACCAGTGTTTCTGTTTAAACAAAAAGGTTGATCTGTAGGGACTCTTTCAGCAATGTTGTCAGACACTGAGAATAACAAATCCGTGCCTGAAGGTGGTAAAAACAAGCACTTTTTTCTCTTTTAAAGGACACACATTGAAGGTGCACATTTGCTAACAAGGATTATATTGCGGCCTTGTCCTGCAGCTGCTGCTTGAAGGTTTTTAACTAATACCATTACAAATTACAAAAAATAGTTGTAACTTAGAAACAAAAACATGGAAAAATAGGATCCAATTTGAAATATACCAGTGTTACCTTGAACGTTTCACTCTTTGTGATATTATTGAATTAATGGTCTAGGAATAAGTAACCATCAAGTAGCACCCAATTCGCTGTTATACTTTGGTGGTAAAAATAAAAGAGCACCATCTCAGCCTCCAGGGACCGTGCTCTCTACTCTCTCATTAGCTTACAGACCTGAGGTCCCCAGACAAAAGGTCCCCTGTTGGACCTTTCTCAGAAAGGTGCTTTGCTTTAGGGAACACTGATAGGAGGAAGTCGAAAAAGCTGAGGAGATTCTTTCTGAAATTTGATCTCCACCTCTTTAAAGTGTCAGGAATCTTTCCAGGACATCAAAGCAAAGCATATTCTGTCCAGAGAGTCTCAGGAAGAGCATTTCTTCTACAGAAAAGCCATATTGTTTTGCTGAACATTGTTAAAAAGACAAATCTTTTTCATAAAAAACTGCCACAATGAGACATTTAAACCATTTTATTCTGGTTTTTTGCTTTTCGTTTTATATTTGTGGGTGTTTTGGAACATGTGTGACTGTCTTAACTTCTAAACCAAACATTTTGATGAAATACAAGCCTTTGTTGACTTAGTTTGTAATGAAGGTCATTTTGTAACTACTGGAAAGCAATAATAAAACATGTCACAGCGTTTGGTAGCTCAGCTCATTGCTGCTCAACAAGCTGAAGCCAAGCTCCATTCCACTTTTCTTTTCCTTTTTTCCAAACACGTCACTTTGATTTTCAAACCAATGGCCCAAGAAAACATTGCTCTGGGCATCTTTTGAATGCAATTTCAAGCATGACATTGATTATCTGAGCTTCATAATTATCTCCACATGCTACTGTACCACTGGATTTCTCATTCAGACAGGACTCAGTACATCCTGGGTGAGTGATTATAACAACTGTAAGTAAATTAGCTGTGAATAAAAGCCTTTTAAATAAAACATTAGTCAGCGACACCCTGCAGTTTAATGCTATAAATGTTCTCAGTGATCCAACAGTGAAGTCGGTGAAGACACAAAAGTACCAACGGTCACACTGTCGGTCAGGAAATGAGTTGTGTACCACAATGGAACTGTTATATCAATGAATTTAAAGGGCTGCACTCGAAATTCAAAGCTTGTTCTTTCTCTGTCCCTTTTTTGTGATAATTTGGAAATGCTGAAATAAGTATAAACGGGTTGTACAATAGTGGGGTTTTTGAGTGAATAATGACTGTATAGTTCAGAAATAACATGGAGAACTTTTGTGAAAATTACCCATAATTCACACTAAAACATCGGTGAATAAGGCAAGATTGAGGGTTTTCTCTTTAAACATTTCTTTTCCATAGAATACTTTAAAGGGAGTATGAAATCTTCCTCTTTCTTATTCTTCAAAGATTTCTCTATTCCAGCTGTTTTTGACAATACTGTCTCTCTGAATTGGCACATCAAAAGGCAGTTTGAAGTGGGGCACGCAATAAAAATAGAGCAGATTTAATGTTCAACTGTGTTTTTCCCATATATGAAGTCAGATGAATGACTGTAATTTATTCACAAATTCTTTTCCTTTTTCCTTTTTTTTTTTTTAAATTGCATTCATTACATTCAGTTTTAAATGACCAAAAAACTGTGGGACCAATTGCTTAAATATGGGAAAATACCTCTCCTGAGCTTTCCACTAATAGCAGTCATGTGTTATGTTGGTCTCTCATGGGAATGCATCGCTATTATTTTAAAAGAGACAACCCTGTTAAAAACGCTGGCCTGTGTTGAGTGTTTGCTGTGTAGTGGGTGTGACAGGCTACCTTAGCTCAATTCTGAGGTCATTGCTGGTGTTTCCTACGAGGTATGACAGTTTTACAACTGCAGGGCTCAGACTGGGATCGTTTCTGGCATCTTGGACCACTGCTGCTCTCTGTCTGTCTCGCAATCTTCACCCTCCCCTCTCTTTCTCACTCTCTCTCTCTCTCTCTCTCTCTTCCTCTCACATTCTCCTCTTCGGCCCCTGACTCTATCTGAAACACTTTCTCCCTCTCATTTCCTCACGCGCAGGCGAGGAATTCTATCGAGCTTTCCTCAGCCAGACTCAAAGAGGACTCTCGAGCATATTTTGAGCGTTAATTCTTAATCTCTCATAATAGGCTTCTTTGTGGAAGTCGAGGAGGATGCCCATATTTCTTTTTAAGCAGCCCTCTGTTGGAGGAGGCCAGTTGTAGTAATATTCTAACAAGCACTAAAACAACAAACCAGCGATGCCATAAGGCTGAAATAAAGGTTTTACAGCACAGCTTAATTGCATTAATTGCATGTGGGGAACATGCAACCAAAACCCAAAAGCAAATTTTAGCAACACAGCAGGATTTCCAGGGCAACATTTTGAAGTATGCACAGCTTTTCCCCAACACACATGCTCACACATTTACATCCAACCAAAACACATCCCATAGCCAAAGTACTATATGCATTATGCGCCACGGCTATAAAAAAAAATATGAGGGAACCTGATTTCAGCTTGTTTCTGCTGGCAGGATTCCTCTGTCTTTACTGGAGCTTTAAACGCACACAGAGAAGCCGAGTCAGCCAGTCAGCGCTGTTGTTGTTCGGTGGGACGACGGCAGCAGAGAAGGAGCCATTCAGATGTTCTTTATCTTCCTGCTGCAGAATGAAATGTACAGGAATGTAAGCTGAACATTTACAGAGGCCCTGAGGAAATGTAATACGCTTTCTGCATTGTGGCAGTGCTAATGTAATTATGCATAGTTCCAGCGCTAGCTAAAGAAAAGATGGGTATCTTAGATAAGACTATAAACATTGTCTGCAAAAACGCCTTTTCATTTTAATAACACCAGTGTTATTTTTAGGTTGTTTTTTTTTAATCAAGACCTGGGCGGACTGGGTCAGAGAGCTGATCCTGTAAACATTACATTCATTCCTGATTCGACAAAAGTTTGGGATAATTCATGATAAAGTCTACCTCAAGAGAACACACATACAAGTATATATAAGCTACATGAAGTCAGCGCGCGCACACACACACACACACACACACACACACACACATGCATACACACACACACACACACACCACTTTTTTTGCCCAGGCTCTGTGATCTGATTTTGAATTCAGCATCTTGTTTGATGTCTTTTTGATGATGGACATGAAATAATGTCCAAATCACCAGAGGCTGTAACATCAAACAGATTCAAATGAAAACACGGTAATGTCTTCTCGGACTGAGCCTTATTGCGCCTTCATTTGCCACTGCCCCATGGAAGCTGGGCTTCGACTGCACGCAGATAAAAGATGAGTCGATAAATGAAGCACTTTCATCTCCAACAAACTTTGACAACTTTTTCATTTGCAACGCAAACACTGCATGGCTAATATGCTGCATCATAATATAACCAGATAATCACAGATGGTAATGTCAGCGACTCAATGAAAAGTCAAAGGTGGAGGGAGTAGCTATTGGATGAATGGCCGGAAACTCATCATAGCAAGATAAGAAGAGCTCAGGATATGATGATTTTTTTTTGTTATCAAGAACACCCCTCCGCTCCAGTTGTGTCGGGGAAAGGACGTGATCATCTATATATTGTTCAATTTCAGAATCCAATGTTCTTTAAGATAATAGGGTGAGGCACTAATGCAGAGCACAGGTGACTTAGCGATAATGAACCAATATATATGCACCATGCAAAACCGATCCTTATGCTTGGCAAAGGGATCTCAACACATTTGTTCATCACGATTTTGTCTGTTATGAAAATGCAGGCGGGAAACTTCCCCTACTTGAAGTGACATCACCGACACCCTTAAGGGTTAGTCTCATGTGAAGCCTGATTGTGAGCCGCCATGTCGGCTCTCCAGTGTTTATTATAAAGAGGCATTCTCAGACAGTGCCGGTCCATTTCTGGAGAAACGTGAGCGGGGTCATCAACTTTGCATTTTATTTTAATCTATACCTGAACAGGAGCCAGGTTTCTGTATAATTTTCAGACCAGTTCGGTGTCTCCTGGGCTCTGTGTAAACCTAGAGGCTGATGTTCAAACAACAAGGCAGACAGCCATAGTGGACTCAGAGCTTTGTCTTGGCCTCCGTGTCAGTCTCTTGACAGCAAACTGGCACCCAGATCCAACTAATAAAGTGCACCACCCATATCCTTCAGAGACTGCATGTACTGTGTGTGTGTGTGAGGGTGTGTGCGTGTATGTGTGTCTGTGTGCATGTGTGTATGGCCAGCTGGAGCAAGATACTCCTGGAAAGCCACGGATGAAAGACTCTAAATCTGCTAAATCTGTGATGTGTCTCTACTTTGGATAATGTGTTACCATTCAGCACATGGAATGATTTAGACACTGATCAGAAATGATTACAGTACATCTTGTTACACTTGCACAATCACTGTCAACCCCTAACCCTCACAAAGGCAAGAAAGATAATGCTCTATCTTTAATTATTCTTGACAAATCCCATTATAAGAGTAAAAAAAAAAGCTTAATGTGATCCTACTTGCAAGTGTAGGTGGGACAAATTCATTGTTGTGCAAGTCACAAGTCATGTGTCAAGTTAGGAGGCAAGTCCCAGGCCAAGTCCTGAGTCTAGATCTTTGAGTTTCAAGTCCAAAACAAGTCAAGTGCTCTTCACTAAATTTAATGCGATTGACATCGTAGCCTCCACTTACTGCTCTTTGTGAAACTTGGAAGTCACACCAAATTGAAAGTTGGTGTGTATCCATCTTTTTGAACTTTGACACACAAATTTTGCATACAAGTTAGCAATTAGTTTTTTTCTTTTGCTTATCAAAGTGCAGCTTCTGTTTGTAACTAAAACTATTTTTGGTGTAATTTATTCCAACTTGAGTTCAGTGATGTGAAAGTAGTTCTTATGGTTCACTCCTGCAACTGGATTGGATGATGTTGGATTTGGGAAATCAAAAGTGACTTGCTTAGAATAAACAACACTGATATGAGTTTATTATTAAAGGAAAATAAATTGATTTATAACACATTTTTAGTAGTAGATCTCTATAACCCTTTGCCTAAGGGAAAGGTATCAAGTATTTCAAGGCTCATGTCTTAGTGGAGCCATGAGTCGTTGTTTGAGTCCAGGTTGAGTTGCAGGTTTTAACCAGTGTAACCAGGTCACTGATTTAAGTTAATGAGCAGCTGTCTCTGCAGGTGAGCCCTGGTAGCTTCCCTCCTGAGTTTTGTGCACCTGTCCAGTTGGCTGTGATGTTGTTGCTCAGTGTTAAGATAATAAATAAATGAAGTTTTTTTTGTGGTGGTTGAAACAAAACTGTTTTGTTAAGCAATCACCTTCGGCTCGGGAGTTTCTTGCAGAATGGTGTCTTGTGTTTTCACTTGTCCTATTCAATTCATCTGAAAGTAAATAATATTTTAAAAAAGAAATCCTTCTCCTTCTTTAGTTTTGGGCAATTCAGTTGATTAAATGAGAGGCGAGACAAAACAACTTTCCCTTAATGTTAGCAGGTCTCAGGTTTTTTTAGCCTGACTATCACATCTATTTCCACACAAAAGACTTACCATAACAATGTGCATTTCTTATTGTTTAAAAAAAAAGTTTTCTATAATAGCTAGCTTTTGATCATTACATACCAGTTGTTGACAAAAGCACAAATTGCAAATTTCTCCCTCCTTGTCCTTTTTGAATTTTCCAGCATATAATGGATCACAGCAAAAAACATGAATGAGCAGCGAGACGTTTGCGAACAAGAAAAAATTCACATTTATTTGATATCAAACAGGAGTTGAATTAAATATCAGCTGATGATGGGCTCTTACAAAAGAAATAAAATTAACCTAATCAGTGCTGCAACAACTTTTCACACTTTCCAACCATGTTCTTTTTTTTATCCTTTTTTTTCCTGAATAGCTCAGTTAATAAATTAATTTGTGTCAAAGGATGAAACATCTGCAAAACTGCACTATCGCATTGACACGAACATAAGTCTTTAGACCTGACAATTTCTTTTAAGTAAAATAAATTACACAAGTTTCCAATTCACTCCAAATCTGTGCATGGCCTGGTGTCAACAAATATACTACTGGCAAGAACTCATCATTCATGAAAGCAAAAGCACTTCACAAGCAGAGACGTGAGCATGATGTCATATGGACTGATATCTCTCAAAACTTTTTTTTTTTTCATATTCAAACATACTACAACGAGTCAAGTGTGAGAGGAAAAAGCACATTTCCACCATTTTGATTAACCTTGTCTTGAAGAATCTTATTAACATCGAAAGGGCATAACTACTGAATGGTTGCCGTTTCTTTTTTTCTTTTTTTTTGTCCTTTCTTGCTTTTATGACTTTTTACACTAGTGGTACAGCAAAATATATTTTCTTTAGCTGTTACTTTGACAACAGTTAAATGTGCAATAGAGAAAATATAAGGCCTGAGTCTGAATTAGTGGTTTCTTAACTTTACAGTCCTTACCGTGTAGTAGAGCCACACTAGTTCTAGTTCTGTACTTCACGACTAAAAAGACCCTGGTTCTGCAAAGTCCCCCAGGAATATGACAGGAGTTTCATAGTTCTTTGCTTGGAGCATTTTTTTTTAAATATTTTTATCCCTTATGCTTCGATAGTACAGAACAACAGAAAAGCTTTGACTGTGTGTCATTCTCTGCACCTCTTTAGTCCAACAGCAGAGCTTTCACAGTCCACATTTGTCTGGCCTGGAATGGACGTGTTTTGTGTGTTAATGAGATCTGTGTGCAAAAGTCATTTCTTCATTCCTTTTTTTTCCCACCCAACATATCACTTCCTGTCCTAACAGGAAGGGCTTGCGGAGTGCGGAGCCAGACTTGCCAGCTCCCTTGACATCAACTGAAAGGACCCATCTGTTAAAACCTGTGCAAACAAAGAGGGTCCGCTCAGAGGCTGGTAATGAGCTGCATTTGTCCATCACTGGGCGCCTCTCCCTCCTGCGTGCAGTCTTCATTGTTGGGTGGGATGCACCCGTCGCTGGTGCCTCGGTTTATGTGGTAGTAGGACATTGGCTGCGGCGCATCGCCGAGCTCGGGCATGCTTTTATGATATGCGTCCTCGCCTTCACTTCGAGGTGAGGGGGAGAGCTCCTCCTCCTCCTCCTCAGGGGGGTATGGCGTAACTGAGGGTGAGGGTGAGTCTCTCAAGTTTGGCATGCTGGTGTAAAGGGAGTCTCTATTGTTGTTGGGTGAATTGGAACCCATGTCCTCCACTGCGGTGACAGTCTCAGAGCCATGGCCGCCCTGCCCCTCTAGGTGCCTGGGGGCCTTCTGGGCACTGTAGAGCAGGGAATGAGTCCTCTGGGGCAGGAGGGGAGCCTCCAGCGCCTCCTTGTGGTGGGGGTGCAGGAGCAGCTCCAGGGTGGCGTGGCCACCTCTTGCACTTCCTCTCGGAGGGGATGAGGCCTCGGTGTGGTCCGCCACGATGGCGTCATCCTCGCTGCCACTCCCACCCCCGCCTCGGTCCACTGTCACTCTGGTCTGGGCGGGCAGGGCTCTGTCTCGCTCCCTCTGGGCGTCGCGACCTTTGGGGGCCCCGCGGGGCCTCAGGTTGTTGTGGACAATCTCAGATATGATCATCTTCTCAAAGGCGGCATCGTCCAGGTTGAGGGCCCCCAGCTCACCCGGGGCTCTGACGCCCACGGCCTCATAGTCGTCATCTCGCAGAGAGTAGCTGTTGTTGAAATTGCCATTGAGGGGGAGGGTGTCCATGGCACTGATGTCCCTGCTGTTGCTTAGTGAGTGCTGTCCTGTAAGGGAAGGCAAAAAAAAAGAAAAGTGCGTGAGGCAAAACTCTTCTTTTGACTCTGTCTTTTGACAGGACAAAACAGTCTCCACTACACCATCCACATACAACCTGATACTGCTCAGGACACTTCACTCTTGTGCTCTTTGATCTCGGGGTTAATTTTAATTTTATGCAAATACAAGAAGTTTTAAAATTCAAAGGAGAACCCAATTAGCTCCACACCTTGTCCATCCTCATCATGGCTGAATATCATTAAAGCCAATCTAAGAGATTATCCTGAACAATATTGGAGAAGTGAAAAACAAAAGATGACTCCAAACTTAAAAAAAAAATGTAGTACGGCAACACGCTACACGGTAACTGATGACGAGGCAACAACACAGCAGCATACAGACAGCGACAGGATGAGTGTTAAAGAAATAAATAAGTACAAGCTGATGAGGAAGTGTTGTGACATTACCGATGAATAAAACATTCCACCTGTTAAAGAAAGGCAAGACAAAAGAGTAATGTCGAACACAGATGGCCAGCCACCTCTCTGCACTGGGGCCCCACAAGCACGGCAACAACCCCCACACACCACGACAGACAGGCACGGTGCAATGACTCACTTTGCCACCACTCACATCAAGTGTGTCTGCTCAGGCTATCTGGCCTAAGAACAGCTGATGTGCAAAAAAAGTAAAACAGATGCTTTTCTTCAATTGCAGCAGAAACAACAAAATCACTGAAATAAGACAAAAGTGGAAGCTTGTAACATCCAGCCTGGATTCAGTCAATCCATCTCGGACTGTGTCCTTGCAATTAGCTGTAATTTCAGCCCACGTGAGGCTTTGCTCGAATTGTTGTAGGTGGATGGAGAATGACAGCAAAATTGTGTGTTTTAACAGTTTAACAGAGCTAAAGGACAAACCAAGGACAACTGAATCCTGGACTCAGCAGGTGAAAGTGTTCAGCAGCAAGCACAGTCCTGTTTTAACAAGTCTACAGTGAAAGAACATTCCCCAATGAAATTATTTCTTCCTGAATGACACACATTATTACTTTTTCTTTTAGATGTGTACACCTAACACTTTTAGATGAACAAAATGCACACACACACGCAGTGGAGTACTTTTAATTTTGTGCAGCCCTATGACTCAGCTCAAGTAGCAGTATGAAAGTGAAGGGGGGTAGTTTGATTTGATATGAGGATTTTATTTACTGGGTACACTGTGAGCCTTTGAGTGAAAGGCTGACACTCTGCCGGGTGTGGAAGGTGTTGTCACAGGCAGTCTTTGCACAAAAAACCCCCCCGAAAAAACGAGGGGGGTATTGTAGTCCTGGGTTTCAGACGAACGTGTCAGAAAAATGGATCATAGCAACTGAGGGGGGGGAAAAAAAGCTCTAAAAACAACATCAAAGACATCTCTAAAAAGAGTGAGAGGAGCACAGAGAGCAAAAGGGCAAAAAAAAAAAAAAAAAGGAGGAGGGGGAAGATTATTAGACACTTCCCTGAATAGACCCTACTTTCAAATTTGCATTTGTTTATGCCCAGGCAGTGATTTTTATTGCAGACAGGTATTGTCTACCGGGAGCGAGGGAAATGATGTGAACAGAATTCATCTGGACACGGCGACAGCTGCACTCTGGGAACCGCTCCAGCAGAGACTCATCCAAGATGTTCTCCTCACTGATTTTTTTATTGCATTGGATGAACATCTGCAGAGTATTACTAAGTATTAATACACTTATAATAGAAGACACGCTCAACCTTTTCCAGGAGCTAAATGTAATGACTATAGCAGGTGAAATTTTGAAATTTTATGTTAAACGTGACAGTCTCTCGCCGCATATTTCATACTTGGTTGGTGATCTTCACACCCGGTTTTGACATTTGTGTGTCATACTGTTGCCTGCTATCCTCAAACTAGTTTCCATATGTTACATTTTGGAATTTTCGTTCCGCTGTTTGAACACAGCGAAGTACGGCGGTGTAGGGAAAAAAAAGAAAAAAGAAAAGCCACTACAGGTAAAGGAGATGTTTATGTTGACATTCAGAACTACCTGCTAATTAAATATCGCTCCTTTTTAATCTCTCTCTGGTGCTCCGGTGTTAACATGCAATTATTCTACAGTGATTAAGCAGGTAAACATTTTGGGGTAATAAAGCACAAGCTGTCTGCATACACTGTGACTTCTGTGTCTGAGCTGCTTGGCTGCTGCTGAGCTCACATACACGCATACACACATACACACACACCCCCCCCCACACACACACACACACATAAAATTTCATAAAGTGTCTTTGATTTGCTGTGCAGACATTGTTTGGTCCCAGCCCTGCATCATTAGCTGTGAGTGTGAGGTGCTCTCATTGTGCTGAAAGCGAGCTTGTAGCACAAAACAAGATTGCTATCACCGCAGCGGGTTGAAGCTATACATTACAACATATCCTCTCCTTTCACTTTCGCCATACTGCTGTTTTTGTATATTCTCTTTTATCATCAAATGCCTGTGAATATCTGAGGGCTATGGCTCTGCCCGCATTGCGTCATGTGCTTCTGTTTTTTTTCTTTGATTGGGTTTCTTTTGCTCTGCCAGCGAGGAACTAGGTCACCGTAAATACTGACATATCTTAAATCGATCTAATTTAATGTAAACTCGAGAGAATGTAAAGACTTCAACATCTGTTAATACAAACAGGGTTACAAATAAATGATGTGGACAAACATGTGAAGCTCATTATTCACACAGAAGAATTACCATACCACTGAACTGAGATAAGATAGCACTGACGACTCGGAGTTTATCTCCTTCTGTGTTTACAAAGGAGGCACTTGCATAGATAAGAACTACTGAAGCACAGAAAAGGTGTGAATGAAGGAGAAAAAAACGGTAGCTTCAGCGCATGCTGGGCCACAACCATTTTTATATGTTTTGAATAAATCTACCATCCATAAATGAGAGAGTTAAACGAGGAGATTGATAACATTCTCATATCTGACACGAAGCTACAGCCAGACACGGCTTAGCTTAGCACAATAACTGGAATATGGGGGAGGCTGTTATATTAGACTGTAAGAATATTTGTCTAAAAATACCCCTAACACTCACAAAGAAACATTCATACATACATACATACCCATATACATACATACATGCACATATATATATATATTTATATGTAGGGAATATATGATTTAATAATTCTTGGCTGTAGTTGGCAAGCCTCTTTGACCTCATAAATTGCCTATCTTAGTGCCAAGAATTAGTCCATTATACACCCCCCTCCTTTGTTTTTACCCACATTAAACACTTAAGATATAAATAGATAATTATTGAGCTTTAAAGGAGCGAGTGGGTGGATTTTGCTCCGACACAAATTCAGTAACATAATCTGCCTACTTCAAGCTACTATGTCAATCACTGAGCGTCAGATGTGTTGGGAGGCAGATTTTCTTACCATGTCACAGAGCTTAGCTAGCTGTTAGCTCCTGGATCATGTTTATATTTATGGTAGAATTTTATGTTTATGGTTTTTTATGTTTTTTTATTTATTTTTTTATTTCTTTTACATTTGCTGCACTTTTAAAGTGTTTAAACCGTTTTTAACAATTATCCACATTTTTTAATTTTGCTGTCCATACTTTGTTGTTCTTCTTAAGTTTCTGTACTACCTTCTGCAAACCATTACATAAGCAGGAGGGTAGCACAACATAGAGGTACAAGTAGTCTTCTGTTTATTTAAATGAAAAGTACAACATCAAAATTTTGTACCTAAAATCAGTAACTAATCAGAAAAATAATTTTGAGGTCAACATAGATGAAAATAATCATGATCATCATTTTGGCCTTAAACATGCAGCCGTAGGTATGTATGTTTAAGAAGTTTTGTGTATTTTTATGTATGTTTATATAGTCTTGTGCAGGTCTGTGTATGTTTATGGAGACTTGCGTCGGTCCGTGTATGCCTTTGTGTGTTTAAATGGTCTTGATTTTGTTTGTGTATGTTTATGTAGCCTTGTGCAGGTCTGTGTAGTCTTAGTTAGCTCTGTGTGGTCTCTTATGTTCTTCTATATGGCATCGTGATCCAAAGGATCATTGTGTACCTGCTACATATGACTAAAAATGACACCAAAACCAGTTAACAATCAACACTTTTCAGTCTTTACAGATGTCTTCATGGTATTGATTGTCTCATTTTACTCTCTCCCTTAAAATGTCAATTCTTTTGCTTTAACACCAACATGAATATTTGCAAGAAAAAAAGGTGAAGGGTGGATGTGCACCTGGGGAGTGAAAGGCCGGTGGAGATGGGGTGTTGCACACCACAGTTTCCGCCAGGAGGTTGTTATAAGGGTTAGTGTCGTGGGTTCGGAGGAGAGGGTTAGTTAGGAGGTAGTTTCCAGTCATCCCTGAAATAACAGGAAGAGAGAGAGAGAGAGAGAGGGGAAAAGAGGGAGAAAAATCAGAAAGGGGAAAAACAGTCGAGGAAAAAGAGCTGGAGGTACTAC
>JAQNCA010000004.1:14233038-14243560 GCA_029783725.1 Acanthurus tractus
CGATATAGCTAGCATTGGTTTATTAAAGGTGAATTGAGGAACAAGTATACTATAAGAAAAAAAAAAAAACATTTAAATTGTAGCCTCACTTTAGTGATTCAACTGCATTCCATCATTTCATTGCATAAAAGATAACAAACATATCCATCAGCAGATTATCATCAAAGGTTAACTAGAGTAACAATCCAGAGGTGTGAAGAAAAGCTTAATCATAACTAAATGTTTCTGCAGCATTTGCATTTTTCTTACCATTTTTGCTGTTGACTTTGACCGTGTTGGAGGAAAGCTGAAGTGTCGCTCCACCTTTGTTCGTCTGAGGAAACCTGAAGTCTTGTTCTTGACCATCGGTGCTTAACACGTAGACGTCGAGCACTGAGAGGTGGAGGGAGGTTAGGGCACAAAGACAGAGATGCATTACTAATGGGCAACATTTACAAAGCAGTACATGTACACAAGCCCAGCGGGGTATGTGTAAAGGCGTGAGGTTCATTGTGCCCATAACAGACTCAAATCTTCCTGAAAAGACACCTTAGAGTGTCATTTACTTAAAAAAAAACATGTCACTAAGCTGGTTGGTTGGCATCATGAAAACCTCCGAGGCACGGGCAAAAAATAAAATAACAACAGGGGCAGCGATGGAGGATGAGCAAATGTAAGCACACAGCCTACTGCAGCATGAATGTCAAATATTCATAGGATCAAAAATATCATTGAGCTTGTACTTTTACTTTTTCTTTCCCCTGTGGGTTCAGATAACTCTGGGCTCGACGAGCAAATCTCTGAAAATCCTCCAAATTCCTGCAGCCCCTCTCTCTCCGGTATGCCAGCTGCCGGGTGGTGCTCCCTTTGATGTGTGAAATTACTGAAGGGTCAGGAGGACACACGTATCAGCGCACTCCCTCCCATCAGAAACGGCCTCACTTCCTCAGATAGATGGCTTCTGACAGACGGTGATGAGGAATTGTTCTTTGGTCGCTCTCCCCCTTTTGTCTAGTTTTTAGCTCTCTCTCTCTCTGCTCTACCTCCCCTCTCCCTCGTCTTGCCCTTGATGCTCGCCTGGAGCTGCCGTTCGGGCTTCGACAAACTGCTAATTAGGAGCAACAATCATTTTCACATTTTTTCCAACTCTTCGAGGGAGGTCAGGTAAGTTGTTCTCTGAGTTTGAGTGTTTCTTAATATGGCTGTATTTATGTTTCTCCACTGGAATATTATCTCTATTGTCCAGATAAGCAAGAGCTTGATAAGCTCATAAAAACAGCCTGAATGCAGTGATTAAGTTGCCAATACACTGAATATTACACAATGCTTTAATCAGTGCTTATAGTAGAGACAGAGCAACTAGCCCTTATCAGCTTAGCTAACTACCACTTAATAGGAAAGGCTTGGAGAGAAAAGATTGAGTGCGGTGTGAATGGAACAATGCCATTCAGTTGGTTTCTTTGTTTTCCCCCAGAGGTCTGGACAGTTCATCTTGCAGCACCCATTCAATGAGGTAACTTTACATTGCCAGAAAAAGATTAAAAATCAGTGAGGTATAAGACAAAAAGGGGGTAATCAGAGACCATAACCATAGCAACAAAGAGCTGTGAGTAGAAATATGACAGTCCACTGCACAAAGGTGACTTAAATTAATGAGATCAAGTTGCTAATAAACTGCCTGTGAGGACACATTGGCTTCGGTTTTTAAAAGTTGCATTTTTTTTATTTTTTTTTTTTTATCGTGACATCAGCAAGATGTGGCCATTTATAAAATTAGATCATCCTTGAAGACTAGCTGTCAAGGTAATAAAAAAGAAAGGGGGGAAAAAAAATCACCCTGAAGACAATTTTGCCTTTTGGTTTGAAACAATTTTAGCGAGAGGTGGTGCACAGCCAAGAAGAAAAACAACCATCAGCATCGTAAATTGTGACTGACAGATGTGTGCACCAAGTTTCATCTGTTTTATTGTTACTGGAGAGGAACTTACTGATATTCTCTGCAGGCACTTTCACGATCGCAGGCTCTATCAGGTTTTCTGCAAGGACAAACGCCCCTTCCTCCAGTGTATCCAGTAGCATTGTGGCGGCATGACTTTGTTCTGTGGAATTCATGTCTTTCCAGGATTTTAGAGCTTCCGGCCTCAGGAGGTTGTCAACAGTGTCCACAATTGCCTGTATCCATGGAGAAGAGTTAAATGTCAGCTTACTGTTTCTTCCCATCATAACTTTAGTTTAATAACAATGAACAAGGACTGGGCTGTAAATGATAAAAAAAAAAAAAAAAAAAAAGGGCATGCATGGCCAACAGTGACAGCAGCAACAACGACCGAAACTGAAATAACAAGATCAACACACACTCCAACTGAAGACACAAGGGTACATGGAAGTCAAGGGTAACTAAAATAATAATGATAATAAAAAAT
This sequence comes from Acanthurus tractus, assembly GCA_029783725.1. Taxonomy (NCBI): domain Eukaryota; kingdom Metazoa; phylum Chordata; class Actinopteri; order Acanthuriformes; family Acanthuridae; genus Acanthurus; species Acanthurus tractus. The sequence goes on from JAQNCA010000004.1 coordinate 14,235,441, forward strand.
GCAGAATGTATTATTTAATATTCTGTTTATGGAAAATAGGCCTAATCTGATAAAGCCTCTTTTGGACGAATTTTTTTGTTGAATAATGTAAAAATGCTTGAGGGGGGAAAAAGAAATACGAACCAAATGTTTTTTTTTTCCCTTCACTGTGAAACTGTTGACAATGCTGCGTTCTCAATTCCTGGTTTTAAGCAGCTATTTTCCAAAAGCACAATTATCATAAACAATAGTCCTATTTCCCATAACAGGATCTGGCCATTATGGCCTTGAATACTATTCTCCTGGAGGAAAAGGGGGCATTATCATGAAATCCATGTCAAGAGTGGTAGCAATCTGAGTCAAGATGGGGGAAAATTTCTGCTTGTTTTCGATTGCAATCCTTTCATTTCCTGCTTTCTGATAAGCAGTAAGTAAGCAAAACATTCCCCTAAACCCACGCAAGTATCATATGTTGATAAAACAAGAGTTTCCTCTGACCCTGTCGGGGTGAGTTCATGACTCCTGTCTGACACAATCAACCACGACATCAGCAACTTTGTAAAAATCTCAGATTCAAAATCCCGAGCAGCCCCCTGTGTGATAAATCGAAGTGACAATTTAACCATAGGTGCCATTAACCAGAGCAAGGCCCACCACAATAACGGTAATTAACCACAACAAGCCCCTGCTCACTGTACCAATTAGTCACAGCTGTGATTATCCAAAACACTAATTGACCACAGACAGGATTATCCGTTTGCCTGGAATAACAAGAAGGGGGATCAGCCGAAGTCTGCACCAATATATGATTAACCGCAACATTTAACCACTGAGCTCATATTAACCACAGCCATGATGACTGTATCCAGACACAGCATGTCTTTATATCGCAGGCTGGAGCACAGAAATCAATCTCTGTGGCCGCGACCTTGCAGGCAGCTAGAAGCTTGCGAGCTGTGACTATGATGGGAGTTAAGTGTGTGTGCATGTGTGTGTGAGAAAGAGGAAGAGAGAGAGAGAGAGAGAGAGAGCTGTGGCTATTACAGGGTCGGAGCCATTACAACCAGGCAGACACTAAATGGTCTTCCCCCCCTGGTGAGCCGTCCTCAAAGGATACATGAAATCCAAAAAGGAGGGGGAAAAAGTCGACGGTCTCTAATTTGTGTAGCACAGGAAGGATCTATGTTCTGATTGAATCCTCTTTAATTCTCACTTGGTTGGAGGTCACTTTACAAATCACAGGGGTGCTACCATTGGAGCCCCCATGGCACGTTTCAGCTCCACGGAGTAACCGAGTGCTGATAGCTCTGCGAACACTCAAAAGCGCCGACCTCAGGAACTATAGATTATAAACGCTGACACAAAAACTGAGCTAGCAGCAATGCTAGCAGCTCTGACAGGCTGTTCTTTTTGGAGCAGCAGCTAAGCTTAGAGTAAAATGCAAATATCAACATGCTCACAATAATATTGCAAACATGCTGGTGTTCTGCTAAAATTGCTTGTTAGCACTGAGCCCAAGGTGCGTGTCAGGTTGTCAGAAAGTCATTACTATTGCAGTTTGGACAGTGAATAAAAGAGTGAGGGTTCATGAAAGTAACAATTCTTTACAGCTGGTATACATTTTTGCACCAAGTTCAATCACAATTCATCCAATTCGTTTATAGGAATTGATAATTACTTATGAGAAATAAGTTGCATTATGCCTTTTTTGGCTCTAGAGGAAGTAGTACGTGGTTTGATAAACTATCATAAGTGATGTCACTCGAGTCGAGCATAAGTCAAGACTGAAAACTGCCATTTTTAAAGTACAAATTAAAATAAGTTAGCCTGCAGCTTGCGGCTGCATAAGCCTCTACTTGTATAACAAAGTTTAATGTCCGCCTGCAGTAGAGGGAGTTAAGTTGTATTGTGGGTAATGTAGGCACTAGGTTTTTTACAAGAGAGAAGAATATATAGAATTAAAAAGATGATGTCTGATTCTGCTGCATGACTGTGATCCTTCTTTAAATAATGTTAAGGAGCACAACGCAAAACTGGTGGAATGCTCTTTTAAATCCATAAATTTTAACCTCATTGTGGTGTCAGGAAAAAAAATAGTCAGGGGATCACCACAGTCATTAGGATTCATTCTTTAGACATGAATGTCAAAAAAACAAAGACAAAATTTCACAGCAATCCATCAAACACATTTCAGTCTAGACCAAAGTGGTGTACCCACATGCCGCTAGCACGGTTAAAACAACATTTCTAAATCAGTGGAAGGAAATGCATCACCCTTTTCTTTCTGTGAAATAAAACCCCCAGAAAAAACAACCCACACTTACAGGGAGCCCCCATGAGTCACTGACAAATTCAAAAATCAGATCATTTGTATTATGCCTTGCAAGGCATCTCCTCCCGAGTGTTTACATCATACCCTTGTCTTTCAGCAGAACCTACCCAAGGCAATAAATCCTGCCACAGCACATAAAAAAAACAAAATGTCTGATGGAGAGAATGGAACACAAACATATTAATGGGCTCCGAAATTAATATCACTGATAAAACACAACTGCAATGGGAGAGGGTTTTTTTGCTAAGGGGACAAGGGAGACTAGAAATTGTACAATGTAAGCAAGTGAAAATTGAGCACACTGCCACTTTGATCACACTTCTAGCTGACAGGGAGGTGCAATTACTACCGTGGGAAGGCAATTATTCACACAACGTATGAAAAGCCGACAAGAGAAATGAAGAGAGAGAGAATGAGTGGGAGAGGGGGGGGAGAAGGAGGAAAGAGACAAATGAAAGAAAGATGTACAAATGATAGCACACAGAAGAGGGAAAACAGGACAAAGATGGAGTGATACTGATGGTGGCATCCTCAGATGGACAGAAAGACAGGAAAAAACAGACAGCCCAGTCAGAGGAGGAAGCAGCCATATCTTGTACAAGCAAGCCACCAGGCACATACTGTAGCAAGACAACCAAGGACACAAAGACAGACAGTGCTGCATGCTGCCGATCAGGCGTCGGGGATCAGGGTATAAAAAAAAAGCAACGTGGAAATCCTACAGTGGTGGTTATACCTTCATGTAAGCCCTGCATGTCTTCTCTCTTTTTTGTAGCTTTTTCCACGCAACAAAAGGGTCGAGCACAAAAGACAGATTGTAAGAAAACAGTAAGCATTAAATCATGCCACTTACCATGAACTATAGAATTAATGAAAAGGAGGAAAAGGTAACGGACTATGAACTACAACCTTTAAGTGATGCAACAGCTCCGCATACTTCTCGGAGGAAACCGTGTTTGAATACTTAATATGAACATGTATCACATAATAGTGAGGGGGAGAGATGAGAAAAGCACAGCAGCGTGCAGGAAAAAATGCTGAGACTAGATTCTGATGCTCCCCATTAGTGATGCTTTAAAATACATTGAGAAGATAAACAATGTGGGACGAGGTCATTTGCATCTCATGGTACAGAAAATAATATAGCACCAGCTCGTTGGCGGTCACTTGGCATTAAATAAATCACCTTCTCCCCCTAATTGAGTCAAAGTGAAGAAAAATCACAAACTGTAGTTCTCACACTCAGTTGGAAAGCTAAAAAGATAAAATGTTCTTTATATCTGGATAACTATCTCAACATCATAAATACTTCTTGTAAAAGTGCACAGGAAACTCAAATGTTCCTAGAACGAAAGCCAAATTGCTCTCATGAACTTTATCATTCACTTGTTGATTTGTGGGAAAAGGGATGCATGAAACTTAAGGACTGCACCAGTGTTTTTGTGCGTTTTAGCTCCTCTAATACAAATCATGTATATTGTACTTAACATTTTGGCTGTTGGTTTTCTAATACATGCTTTGTAATTCAAGATTTTCAGATTCAGTCTGGTATGAAAAAATCTTCTGCGGACTCTTAAAAGTAGCTCAAGCTGTCTTGAATGTGTTTGGGTTCAGTCATGTTACAGGGTTCAGTGTTGAGAAGCAATTAGTTACATGTTAATAAAAAAAATTACATCATCAATGTGATTGTAATTGTAATTGGAAACGTCAGCTACTTCTTAACATGTAAGTCATTACAAAGGATTTACAACCAAAAAAATGTTTTAGCAAAAAGCTTAAATGCAGAACATAACATTCATCCTGTTGCTTTTCTTTTCTTTTGCCATGCAAGAATGCCTTTTTCTGTTACAGTCCAATTACAGACAGAAGCAGATCAATCGGTACAGGCATGGGACAAATTTGAAAACAACACCATCGAGCCAAAAGATGGCTTATGAGGAGCCTCCATTCACTGGGCAGCATGCCCTCCAGCACTGCTTTTGATTAAATCTTTTGTTTGAATTATCAACCTCTTGTGTATGCCTCCTTTCAGCACTTAAATATAACAAAATTGTCCTTGTGCAGTCAGAAAAGGCTTAAACATTAACAGAGCATGTAAAATGCTGTCAAAAACCTGAGGAAAAATCTGTAGAAAGTTAGTGTAACAGCAGGCAAACACATAACATAAAGCTTTAAAACTCAATGCAATTAACGATAAGTTACATTATTCTAACAAGGGAATTTAATAGCTACATCACATGTATTTTCAATCTGTTACCTATTAGATTTCAACAGCAGTCTTTCCAGCTCTGATAAGATCGCATTTGGCTTTCTGCATTGACCTGATTTCATGAAAACCAGAACAAAAGTCCATAATCAGGGCAGGGGGATCAGGATAAATGTGATTTGGAAAGTTTCATTTTTTATCATAGTACCACTGATTTTTTTTAAATAACAACCAAAACTAAACCATGTTAAAAAATATGAATTAAATTAAAATTTAAATGAACCCAGTGTACCTTCTTTTAAAAGTAACACCAGACTAAAATGTGTTTTATTGCTTCTGATGCCAAATTTTAAGTCAGCTTTACTTTCTGCTGGGTGTGCTCTGTTGTACTCATAACCACACCAAACAGTGTCATGGGGTCTTGGAGTGCACCTGTCAATCACTGAAACGTGGCTAAACCACCTGAAAGCAGCAAAATTAAAATTTTCCAGAAGAAACGAGTCCCTTTCTGAAGCTATCTGGCGCAGAACAAAAAGTTCTTTAAGACGCAAACATTGCAAAGAACAACTACTGTATGTAAAGGTATTGTCTGATTTTTATTAACTAACCTGGTTTCTCGTGCCTGCATTAATTCTTGTCAGAGTTGCAATTTTTGTTGCTGAGTAAAGAAGTGCAGACTTTCTAGTCAAACTGCAATTAAACTGAATTAACAAGCAGCAATAATGCAATTTGGACAAAAATTAATGCAGCCTTGATGTTCATTATGAAAGGTTCCACGACTCAAGCAAGTCTGCTAATAGATTTCAATATCATAGAGTAATAAAAGAAAGACAATGGCTGCCATGAAATGGTTGAAAATAACCCAGCAGCATTGTTTGCGGAATAGTAGGCTCTGATGAAAAGTGTCTCTGATTTCTAGTAATAACAATAAAACTTGCAAAACCACATTTATGGTCCTTTAACTTCTGTCATTGTCGCTTGTAATCAGCCAATCACACCGTGTTGTTGCTGTTGTTGTGATGTACAACTCACTACAACACTATCAGCACTGCAGTGAGAAGGCTGTTTGAGCTTATCACCAAATGCAGTAATAGCAATGTAGCTGTCTGAACATTAGGGCACAAATGACGGGCGTAATTTTGTTGCAAATCAACTTGTTTACGGAGCAGCCGCTGTCTAGAAAGTCTGAATAACAATGTAATTTGTCAAACTGTCACTCATCTCTCCATGGGACGGCCAGCAGCTGAGAGATGAAGGTACGTCTAAGGCCTACTTTCTTTTCGCTGAGTGCTTGCAGAAGCTCCAGGGGAGAGTTCCACACTTGTCAGCAATGAAGAGTTATTCTGTGTGTTGGCAGGGGGCTCACGGCCATTAGCTCCTTTAAGGTAGAACTGCCAGGTGAGCCTGTGTTTCCAAAGCTGGTAATTACCAGGGAGCAGTAGAGGAATGAGCTTCCCCTCAGGGCGAGACCTGCCTCCCTAGCCCCCTCACCTGAGTGGATGTTTGTGTGTCCATGCATGCGTGTGTGTGTGTGAGCATCTAGGTGAGTGCATGTGTTTGTGTGTGTGTGTGTGTGTGTGTGTGTGTGTTGGTAGGTGTCCTGGTAATGAATGTCCTTAGTCATGCCGACACAGTGTTGTGCCAATTGTAGGACAAAGTTTAAGCTGGACAGGAATTTTCACAGTACCTTGTTGAAGCTGCGTCCAGCAGAGTCTTTCTCGCTGGGCCTGAGCTCCTGCAGCTGAGCATCCAGGATATCAACGAGCTGCTCCATCAGGCGCACAGAGGAGCTGACGTCTCCGGCGAACACCGGGCCCTGTGTGTGGCGTGCCAGCTCATTGGCCAAATTAGCAGCGTTCTCGCCACTTCGGATCTAAAAACAGCAACGAGGCAAACGTGGGTGTCACTGAAGCGTCAACGAAACGGGCCTGAAATGCTTCTGCAATGTGAGGCTGAAAAAATGTCTCCATATACACCTCGGACTCATAATCTATTGTGACAGGACGTGTTCAGAGTGAAGAGGAAGTCATCATGCAGAATGAATGTAAACACTGTGTCGCATGTTAAGCAGAGAACATAAAGGCATAGCTGCAACACATGAGCCACAGAAAGTAAAAACAACAAAAGTCTGCAATGATGATTAAGTGGTCTACTTCTTTAGTGCACCCAACCTGCCTTGACTGAGCTGTGACCTAATTTCATACTTTATACAGTTTACCATATGCTAATGCTCATGGTATGATGCTTCTGCAGTTAGTGCACAAGAAATCAATTTACTTTTCCATTTTGTACGAAGAGGAAATGAAGCAATACATGCACAAGCATCAATTAAAATGCAACTTTGGAAGTCCACCGCCAATTAAGTTCACAAAGAGAAAGCTAATGCAGTTAATGCCTTATCATTTAGACCATAATAACAAGAAGCAGAGTGGGAAAAGCATTTATACCATTCAGCCTCCAAGGTGTAATTCCCAGTCAGTAATACAAGAAATTTCTGACATCTGCAATATCTCCCACAACTACAAAAGTGTTAAAATTGGTGGCAAAATAGCTGCAAAACCACCATTGCTGGCAATCACACTCGAATAAAATTTTACATAAATGCTAGTATAATCAGTTTGGCTAATTATCTAAGTTTTTTACACAGTTTCACTTGTTAATGAGCAAATATGTAAAAAGAATATATAAAAGCTAACAAAGATTCTTATTTCTCCTGTGTGCAACGGATGTTACTATCTTGGAATAATGCCTGAACATTCCTCAGTGAGGTTTTCCCATTCTTTCCACTGAACTGACAGGGCAGCATAAACGAGTGTCGAAAAATAACATGATTACTCATGTTTTCCAAGGCTCATTCTGAACCTGTCTCACCACCATTTGCAGCTTATTTAAATGTTTTGCATCTGTGAGTAGCTTCTATATATTTTTTTCTAATTGAGCAATGCATTTTGGGAAAATTAGTGTCAACTGCACACTCAAGCATATAGCTGATTTACTGTGGATCCTGCCTGTTTTAAGGTATACTTTCCAATTTTTTACAAAATTTGCATGTAATTAGCAACAAAGAATAAAAAATGCACACTGCCAACATATTGTGTGTGAACCTGCAGTGTGGTGTGTGTTTTCAGGTCATTTGGAAAATAAGCATCTCTTAGTTAGGATTCAATATGTTGTGTGTTTTGTTGCATTATGGTTCACTCTGGCTACTGATGCTGTTATCTGTGCGTCTACATTAGATTTCTACCTGCATGACTCTTCAACATCAAAGCAGACGAGTCCGTGAAGAAAGAAGCTCGAGCTCTTTGATTCTCAGTAACTGACTGCAGAGCCCGGCATTTTCTCCCGATATTTCAGCTTGCTCATTTCTTTCTGCTCCCACTCTATATTTTAGATACACTTTAAAGAAGCTTAAGTATTTTCATTATATACACCCATAAACGGTCCTCTGGCACTTTAACCCCATGACGCCCAGAGGTGCGTTTTCGCTTCAAACCGCTTCCATTGAAAATGCATCCATCTCAATCACCCAGGTCATGTTTGTCATGTTACACTTACACACACACACATACACACACACTCTGTTCAAAGTGCAATGTTCAAAAT
>JAQNCA010000004.1:14250492-14261542 GCA_029783725.1 Acanthurus tractus
GGACCACACTGTTTTTGGTAAAGGCACTTTCCTCAGAATTTAAAAGGCAGCATGTTTAACTGCACTATTTTTTAATAGAGATAGTAAAAGATTCCCACCCCTATTGAGCAGTTATTTCAAAAATGTATTTAAATTCTTAATACAACAGATCTTGCACGCATGTTGTATAATAAACCAAAATCCTTCTTATCAAAGCAACTAGTGACTGAATTTAGTTACCCTTATCTAACTACTAATGAATAAAGTAGACTTAAAAATTACAAACAGATGACTCATTTGTATAGTTATTCCCAATATTGTTGATTTGTGAGCTTCCTGTTCTGGTGGGTGGATTTCATTAACACTGGGCCAAACCAAGTTAGCTGTTTCTAGGCTTTGTGCTTAGTTGAGAAAACTAGTTTCTGATGGTAGATTTAAATCTAATAGAAAAGGCATGTGAGTGGCATTGATCCTCTCATCTAACTCTTCTCAAGAACGTATATAAACTTATTTCTCAGTATGACAAACCTCTCTTTTAACCAAACTAACAGAAATGTTGCCATATTAACCATGCACGATATACAACGAGTAAGACATTGTGCGACCCCCACGTGTGTTATGTATCTTTATTATTATTCCATTTTAGCTTGACCTAAGACCGAGACTGTCTCAGAGGATGAGAATCCTGTAAGAGCTACAGTTGGTCTTTTTGCCTCTTTACCTAGAGCCAGTGCTGGTAATTAATGACAGAGAGACAAATCCCACAAGACATGAATTTTACATTAGGCTGTTTATATGCACTCATGCTGTTCTGCTTCATTCAAGCCTACGTGAGCCACAGCTTTGCATGGAAGCTAAGGGGCCACAATACAAATCATGTGCAGTTCCTTATCCAACACCGTGGGATATGTCCTTATTTCTACTAAATGAAAACAACCCAATGCATTGAAAAATTGTTGCAGGGCTCACTGCTTTACTGGCACTTGTTCTTGAAAGAGCAGTGGACAGAAAAAGCTCTGCCGGACATATCTTGTGTCTGTGCGGGGTAATTTATGAGGCCTGAAACTGAGTAGTGTGTGGTATAAGACATGGAGCGGTCAAAACTAGACGGCCTGAGTGAGTCTAAGGTGGCAAAGCAGCTCACAATAAAGACATGCTCATGCAGAGAGGAAGATATATGGCCCATGTGCAGACAGAAATACAGTCAGAGCGAATAACACTCCAAGACTCTCTGTCGTCAAAGCTCAAAATGTCCACTGAAACAATTTCCTTCCATAATCACGCCAGCGTTGATCCACAACAAGAAGCAGAACAATTAAAGCTCTTGCAAATCTCCTGACTCCTTCCCTTCAGCCTCTATTTCTGTTGCCGAACATGATGCTTCAGAGGGTGGAACACAGGCTTAGTGCATGATACATCTATAAATGTCCTCTGTCTTGAAAGCTCACCTGAAGGCATCGTTCAGGGGTATAAAAGCCAAGCAAAGAGCAGCGAGGTGCATGGCTGGTTTTAGCCACAAAATGGCTGAGGAGAGAAAAAAAAAATCTGCTTTGTGTTTCGATGGGTATCTATCATGTGGCACGCAGGATATGAAATAGTGGTTTTTCTTGACATTTCAATTCAGCACGGAGCCCACTTGTGCTTACTCCTACCAGATTACTCTGAGTGCCAAAGCCTTTTGGACAAAGCTATTAATTTTATGCCTCTCGTCTTTAAGGCCTTAGATCAATGCTACCTCAAAGACAAATTAATTTTCTCCCTTCTCCACTTGTTAGTTTGAAATGCTCTTGGCAATTACTGGCTCTTCTGATTGGTTTTTCTGAATTCATTGGACTGAAATCAGTTAATGCCTTCGCACATCACAGAGAATACATTACCGGTGTCCCTCTAAGTTTTGTAACGGTGAGCACTTAGGTGTGCTTTTTATTGGCATGCATCTCTTTTACAGAGACCTCTGAGGAGGTGGACTCTCTAAGTATTGATCATTGCCGTTTGGTGTTCGCAATGCATTAGCCGAGCACAGGCATTTTCTTTAAATGCATGCAAACTGTTTGAAACAATAAATGGAAAGATCAATATGAGGAATGATCTCGGCTAATCACTTCAACCAGGGCCATAATTAAGAAACCAGCAATGTTAAAAACATTCTGAACAGCGTAAATAAAAAGAAATTTAAAAAAAGGACAAGTTGCTGAGGTTAATTACTTTCTGCTTTGATCATTTTTCTAAAACTCAGTTAATAAAAAGCTCTAATCCTGCCAGCACTTGAGCGTCTCTCTAGGATGAGTCTTACAGCCAAGGTTGATGCATCTGACAGAAAAGGACACAGACGCTCATTGTGTTACATGAGTTCTACAAAGGAGAGAAATACACTGGGTTTGGTGTTCGAGGTAACTTCACTCTGTGGTCGATGAATCTTAATGGGCGCAATTAATTTCCTTTACGCCTCAAGTGCCCCTCAGTTTCAGGAAGGAAAGAGAGAGAGAGAAGGAGAGAGAGACATTATTTCAGCACCATTAGATTACCCTGCAGAATAGGTTGTTTAATTCAACGCCATATCACGGGCAACAATAAATCCTAATAGCTACACAGTTAAGAAGTTAAAGGTGTAGATCTGAAAAAAATAAAAAATAAACAAGAACCAATTATTTTCAAGTGCCATTTACAAAGCCCGACAAGCTGCTGCCAGCCAAGGCATCTCGAGAAGCCTCCTCTCTTCCTCTTGAGCTCACTGCATTTTAAAATGTTCCCATAAAAAACACTTAATGATCCAAAGTGACAAGTTCTGGTGCAAGGACGCATTTCTGATTGGATGCCAATAACAAAACAGTCGCAGGAATCGGGTGCTTAGAATAATAAGTGAAATCAACTACTAAGTTCTGTTGGCGTTCTTCATTAAAAACACTGTTCCTGCAGCAAGTGGCAACACTAAGTGTGTGTGGCATTTATGTTTACCGAGGCATTACAGTAGTTGAGAGAGCACATTAAACCCTTCATTGAAAATGCTCTGTGATGGCCACTTTCCTTCTCTCCCCGAGCCTCTTTTCAGACAAGAAGGGTAATTATGATAATTCAGTTGTTAATTACATTTACATACATCGGGACGTGAACAGTTGAGAAGGCAGTTTGCATGCACGGAGAACTCATTAAAGTTTGAGTATTTTTCATATCTCCTCTAACATACTATTAATTGAGGCTTTGGTTGTTCAGCAAAACAGACACAAACTTGGAGCGCCCAACCCCCCACCACCACCACCACCACCACCCACCCCTTGGGTGCCGAGTTATCATGCCAGGGAGATTCCAGGGAAAGGCAGGAAAACAAACAGACGTGTTGACAAGAGGCCAGAGTTCAGGAGCACACAGCCGCCATTGAGACATCAACTCCGATCCCCCCGCCCCCCTCCTCCCAGGCCTCACCCCCCACCTTTAACAACTCAGGTCGGGAATCAGATTTCCCCCTGGCAACCCCCTCCGGAATATCCAGAAGTTAAAAATCATAACCTAATCCAGACCCAAGCTTGGGGGGTGGAGGGCAACTCAAGCCTCTAATGCAACATGGTGTCGGGTCAAGCTTCTTGTTTCCCCACTTCGTACAAGAGACTTAGCCAGGCTCTAAAGGGTAAGGTGGCTTGCAGTCAGGTAATTAAGCCAATCATCAGTTTAATGTAAGGTCCCCGTGCGATGACACATATGTCGCCTCTCAGCACTTCACAGATTAATTTAAGCCCCCTCAGCGCCCGACAAGATCCTTCACTGTAATTGATCTCTCTTTCCAGCTATTCTTCAGGCCTGATTCACCGTAAGGTAGATAACTCACACACACTTCAGCCTGGTAGGTTCAGAAATAATATGCCACAATAGGATGGCGATTATCTCCTGATCGATTGTTAAAAAAAAGAAAAAAAAAGTTGTGAAGTTGTGAGGTAGCCATGGCAACAAAACTTGAAATCTCAAGGTAAAGAGGAGAGGATAACCTCTATCATTCTGCGCACAATTCTTCTCAAACACATTTCCAGCTTTATATATATATATATATATATATATGATATATTCATAATGGTTTTTGATAAGGCCTTAGATTAAAGAATTTGATAGGGTCCAGGCTTCAGCTGGAGTGAGTGCCTCAGCGTGCCTCATGGTTATAAAGAAAAAAGCGGCGATTCCACTGGGAGCTATCCCTCATTCCAAGGTGAATCTGTAATTTCTGTCTCCAAATGAGCCTTTTCCCGAAGACTAACGCAACCCTCTTTTCTTTTTATCACACCTGAACTGCATCCAGAATTAAAAGGCAGCCATCTGTGACATGCCACCCTGCAACCAAACAATAGAGGAATTACACAAAGACATTGGACTAAATGGAGAAACCCTCACCTTCAGCAGGATCCGGTGGCCCGAAGTCCAGGTCGTAGCGCAGGATGTAAAAATTATTCCACACGTACAGCTGGTTGTCCCTGGGGTTGTAATCCACAGCTGTGATGTACTGGTACTGGTTGGGGAAGACGATGTCGGTGTACTCGCCCTGACTCAGCTTGGTGTTGTAGGTGTAATCAATCTGGCTTCTGCTGGCCTCGCTCTCATTCTCTTCATAGGTCGAGCGCACCACGTGTAGCACGCCGCACACCATGAAGGCGTTTGACGCTGAGCGCTTATCATACGCCGTCTCCCATGTGGCCTCAAAGCGGAGAGTGTACGGGTTCAGCTGGCTCACCACAATGCGCCCATTGTTCTGCTCCGTGGCGTAGATTACCCATAAGCCTCTCTCATCTACTGCAAGGTCAATGTCAGTCTTGCCGCCCCATCGGTACGGTGAGGTGTCGTGATAGTTGGCATTATTGACAATCGCCTCGCCGCTTTTGATACGGGTACGCAGGTCAAACTTGACAATGTTGCGGGTGCGCTCCTTGTTGAAGAAGATAGCACCATCGTAGGCTACGAAGCCCGTCCCATCAACACGGTGGGGCAGTTTATAGGTAGTCGTCTGGCGACCATTTTTGAAGTCCTCCAGGGAGGCATATTCGATGAGGGTGTCGGTGCGGTATGGCGTCCAGGGCATGAAGAAGACTTTGTCTCCAGCCTGCAGCGGGTCTTTGCACCACGACCCTGCTTGCTGCTCTGCCTCAAACAGGAAGGTGGCATCTCCTACACCCTTCAGAGTCCCCGGACAAATGAAAACTAGTGACAGAGAAGAGAGTGACACAAAATACAATGAGGGGAAGATATTTTAAACTTATGTCACAAAATTTGACACGCATCATTCTCCCTGCTGTACGACTCAAGTGCAGGACAAAAAGATTAGGGGCTGTGAATTTGGAGGAATCTTTTAACTAGCGCTTTGTACTACTGCTAATGAAAAAGGGAAAAAAAGAAAAGAAATGAATGTGTCATAGTGATTATTCAGAATGAGAAATGTGAGGTCAAGAGAGCTTGCATCTCAAAGGTCTGCCGCTACATCCTAACAGGGACAAAACTAAGCAAAATGTCAACAAAAAAGGTAAAAAAATCCTGCAAATAAAAGACATGGGGAATGGGAGGAAGTAGAGGTCACACTTCTTTTAAATATCAGCCTGTCTCTGACGTTAAATGCCACATGAACAGCTGGGTATATGGACACACTACACATGCATATTCACATGACTGAGGTCATGAACCAAAACGATAAGGGAACAGACTTAAAAACCGTGTGAGAAGAGTGAACAACAGGTTGTTGATGGTGGTGGCGGCAGCAAAGCAGAGGTAAAAATGAAAGTGGAGGTTGGGGAATAGATCGAACAACAGTGGTAAAGGATTTTCATTACTTCTGTGGCAAAAGACAAGAGAAACCACTGATGGGTGAGGGAGGTCATGGCAAGGTTTCCATTTAGACGGTTTTAAATTAATTGGTTCTGGATGTAAAAAGGGACACAGTGAATTCTTGTTTTTTCTTCAAACATTTTCCTGTTATTTTTAGTCTGTGCCAAACTCACTCAGCCATCACTGCTATTTCACATCACGTGCCATGGGTGCAGCAGAAGTTGGGCCAAGCAAACTAAGAATATATATATATATATACACAACTAGTCATTCTTCAGGAGTTAATACAATGCTATGCAAGGCCCTGGAACAAATCGACACCGAAACAGTTGGTGTTTTTTCTTTCACATTGCGAGAAAGAGACTACATTCGATGACCGTGGATGTCATTTGAAATTCTATTTTGAAATTCATTTGGGATCCATGGGTGCAAACAATCCTCCTATGGGTTTAGCATTTGACAGGAAAGGCAATCAGGTGGGGGAGGAGACGTGAGGGGGAGCTGTACTCAACACCACAGAACAAGGAGCCAAAGGGAGAGGGGGAGACCAGACCACTCATTTACCTTTTTGCTCCACTTCTATTTCAGGCATTGGAAAAGAAAGCAAAAAAGAGTGCAAAAGGGAGAGAAAGGTTATCATGAGTCAACTACCAGGTACAAAGAGAAGAATTAGTTGGAGGATATGACCATGAGATGAACCGCAGGGCTGCTATGGGAAGAAGAGCTGAGGGAAAAAAAAGGTTGTGTGTTAGTTAAAAGGCCTCTCATCCTAGGATATAAAAGCAGGCAAGTTATGGCTGGAGACAAGCTATGTGCGACGTTTTCCAGCGCATTAAACTTTTCATTCCTACTATCCTTAACTGCCAACAAAATAATACATTGGCCTCTGTAAAGGCAGAATAAATCCCTCTAAAAATGCCTCTCCTAAGTGGCAAGAGCAAAAAAAAAAAAAAAGTCTCCTGGTCATATTTAGATGGATAACATACTTAGAGAAACAGCACAGGAGTTATTTTTGGCATGTATTGACTGAGGGTGGAATTTGCTCAGACTTTATAAACACAAATCAAAACTCGATTCCAAAACTCGCTCGCCCACACACGTAAAACACGACACGGTGCTAATGTTACAGACCAAACTCTTAAATGAGCCAAAGAGAGCAACAGCACATGAGATGACTGATGAACAGTCTGCCTAATATGGAGTTTCTTTATTGGACTGTCGAAGCTGCGAACGCCCGGCGGAGTGGGGAGAGGCTGCAGACAATATGTGAAAGATTGGAAGTTAGAAAAATGAGAGCAAAGAGGTTAGTCGAAGGGGGGGAGTTGGGGTTGGGGTGGGGGTGGGAGGTTTGGGGGTGGGGGGTGGGGGGCGGGGCGGGAGGTGAAAGGGAGGTCTGTTTGAAAGAAGAAGAAAAAAAGAGGTGAATTTTTCCGAATGTGTTTACAATTCATCAATTTAAATACAAAGTACTTTCACAGGCAGGGACGAAGCCCAAAGCTGCTCATATAAACTATTCTAAAAGACCCTTTTAAGGTAGATTAACTCAAATCAGATACCAGGGACTGAGTTTAAAATAGGGCCTGATTTAACTTACTCTACAGTACCTTCTATTAAA
Source organism: Acanthurus tractus (assembly GCA_029783725.1). NCBI lineage: Eukaryota > Metazoa > Chordata > Actinopteri > Acanthuriformes > Acanthuridae > Acanthurus > Acanthurus tractus. The sequence continues at coordinate 14,257,880 of JAQNCA010000004.1, forward strand.
CAAGTTTCACAGCGAGACACTAAAGCCGAACCACGACAGGAACACAGGAATTTAGTTAATCCGAGAAAAGATGCAGAGTCACCTTGGAAATTTAAGGAATTTTATAACCCACACTGTTTTACTTTACTATCCTCTGTAATGTGTTTCCACCAGACACAAGTGAATATGCTCTCAGCTCTCAGCTCTCTGTAATCTTTCCTTTATTAGACATCATATCTTAAGTCACTATTACTGGAGCCATTTAAAGGGTCAGTTCACACAAATTACAAGAAAACATACTTTCTCAGTTACCACCAAGTGGTATCTAGTCATGCAGAAAGGTTTGGTTTTATTTGACCCTGGTTTGGAAATTTCTACCTCTAGGATTTCCTTCACCACTCAAATACAACAGAGGTGAAAGGAATTTTGTTTGTGGTGCTCACAGCAGTGGAGAAAAACAACATTTTCATGGGATTATTTCTTAGTAAAAAGTTCTTCCAATCAAAACAGTAGGTAAAAGTAAAAACTCCGCTGGATATGAAGAAGCTTTCACTGATGAAAATTTCATTTTTCACCGATGTCAGCACCACGAAGGACAAGCCACAAATCTCACACGAACGAGGATCGGATTTCCATAGATGATGTTGTATTTACACATCATAAAGGAATGCTTTTCAATCCCTTTCAGCTTTAGCTTTCAACAGTTGTAAGTAAGTAAAGTATTATTAAGTCCAAAGATTCAATTTCTATCATTAATCACCTACACTAAACCGCTGGTTTTCAGCGGCAGCCAGTAATGTTGTAGCCTGTAGCTTTAACCCTAGGAGACGTTAAATGTTAAATATTTATCACTAAATTGTAATAACAGGTGTATTATTTCTCCATTTTGAAAAGGACTTGCTTCAAAAACTGGAGATCGTGTCACAGAGAGAACTATTTATGTGATCCTACACTGGTAAGATGTGCACAACAGTTGGTCCTGTCGAACAACATAAACAGTTTGTTGGCGTTTCAGAGTGATGTGTCTTTTCCCTGACAAACAGTTTTTGGCTGAGTACAGACATTGGCTTGCAAAGAGCACATTAACCAGAGAACAGCCAGAAGTTTCATTTTTGCAATAACAAATTAACATTAATTAAAACATCCAATGAGATCAAATATGAGGTTCTTAACAAGTCTGAGTATTTTAAAAACTTGGAATCAGATCAAAAATGAAAGCAGCTCTCAAAACTCAACCCATTAAATAAATATCCTAAAAAAATTGCAAGATTACACCAAAACTATCTGCATGGATAAATTCCACCAGAGAGAAATACTTCTCTGTGTAAATTTTCATAAACGGACCCTTTAAATGGCTATAATACTTAACGCTTCAACTTAGTTTATCAACATTAAAGCTTTCCAAATACTTCCAGCTTCCAGCTGATGTATCATCTGTAAAACAAACATATATTTTCAACTGGAGAGGGACTGTAGATACAGCACATCTGTCTACTCAACAGACAATTTTAAAAAACACACAAGAGTTCAGTGTGAGATTTGGATGGCGATACTTACTATAGGGAACACACTCATACTGGACCTCTAAGTACTTGTAGGTGCCAGGGCATGGATCAGGAAAGACATCAGAGCCAGTGACAACCACACACTGCGTACGGTTGTTGCACCTAGGAAAAGAAAAACATTGACCAGAGATTTCATCATGACTACCCACAGCAAGTGAACTCGGCAAAGACAACATTAATAACACAGAGGGGGGAAAAGTTCACTGTTACAGCTACAAAGAATTTGATGAAATCCCGGCCAAGACTGTCACATACGCACTTTTTTAGTTTAAACCTTGGCAAACAGAGAGAGGAATGAAAGCATTAAGGAAGAGTAAACGAATGCGGTAATGAATAACAGAGTGAGAGAGCTGCATGAAAGGCATGTTGGAAATTTGCGGTGGCATTTCCTTTCGCCGTGTCTTCATGTCACTAATAAAAGGGATAACATTCATTAAAAAACACACACAACAGGTGGCGATGACATGCGGCAGACTGGAATGGTGGCCTCTGCATGTACACAACCAACACAAAGTGAATGCGTCACTTCAATGCGGCTGTGCATGCCTGGTATTAACATGCATCTTGGGTTACGCGATTATAAGAGAACAGCTCTGAGTACAGATGTGAATGCAGCCAATGCATTGTCAATGAGTCATGACTTTTGGCTGCTCTGACCTCATTTTAGTTAATCTTGGATGCATATGGCCGCATTCTTAAGGTTGTTTGTAGGTGTGTGTCTCATTGAAGGACTATCTGCTCAAATAATATGTTTGAAACACACAGAGTTGCTGAGTGCTGTTGAGTTTGCGGAAACTTAATCAACTTTGCAAAACGGCTATGGCTGATTCCTAATTATTCTTGCCTCCTTGTAAATTTAGCGCTACATTGAGTGTTTTCTTTCCTTGTAAAAACATCGGTTTGATGCTGAACTGGCCTACATGGCGCTATGGAGACTCGGTTGGCTATGCAAGACTCCATCTCTAAACGGGCATCTTACCTGCCAACAATAGCAGCTGTTTTTACACGCTGTTTCAGCTGATTTAACCAATTAAACTTCATTGCTGTCCCAAGACTCCTTTAAAAAAATGGTCAATTTTGTAAGTTTTTGTGTTAAAGTAAATAGAATAAACTTTGTGAAACACTTCTCTAACAGATTCTTTATTATTCGTGCCTTCTTGTAAACTCAACAAATGTTATACATTAAGTTTCTTTCCTTGTGTAAAAAAAAAGTGTCTGTTTGCTTAAGCATGTTGGCTACAACTGTTGGTCTGCCAGTTCAAAAAACAATGCATCTGGTTTTTGCTAAACAAAAGATGTGGTGTTTATTTACATAAAGAGTGGGAAGTTAAAACGTAATCACTAGATTACTTGAGATGAATGTGTGGATTTTGTAATTAGCTTTGTAATTAGAGGTGTTGACAATGGTTGTGATATTACATTGATAATGCACATATGATATGACTGTGAAAATAATACAGCCCCTCTTAAATAGTTTTCATTTCTTTCTGTCCTCATCTTGTCATAGTTGGGGGCAGTAATGGTTGCCATCCGCCACAAAACAGAAAAACACATTTAGTGTAACTGTTATACGCTTTTGTACACTTATGATTACTGAGTCTCTCTGTCACTTGTTTTTGAGTGTAATTACTTTGCAAGAAGGAGACAAAACACACAATAAACAGAGTTAATGAAGAATTGTACTAATATCAGATATTTTACTGATATTAAATTTTAAATTGACTCTAGATATTTTGACAATACTGTTATTGTTACTGTGAAATCTCTGGACGATAATCAAGTAGAAATCACAGCCCTGATTGTAATTCCTGGTGTGAACGCACACACTCAAAGCCATCCACTGATCACAAATCACACAGGATGGATGTTAATACCAGGTGAGCACAGCCGCTATGAGAGGTTTTTTGCCCTCCAGAATTAAATAGTGTCCTTCAGTGATATGTGAATTGCAAGGTTGAGCTGTTAGTGTGTGAGTGTGAGTGTGTGTGTGTGTGTGTGTGTGTGTGTGTGTGTGTGTAGGTGTGTGTGAGTGTGTGTGCGTGTGTGTGGTTTGAAAATGTTTGTGGGTGCTCTAAAAGTTCCAGTAAATAAAGCGAGGTGGAAAAAAGAACAGAAGAGG
>JAQNCA010000004.1:14262300-14282417 GCA_029783725.1 Acanthurus tractus
TGTGTATTGCTATTTTGAGCTGTTAGTGTGTGAGTGTGTGTGTGTGTGTGTGTGTGTGTGTGTGTGTGTGTGTGTAGGTGTGTGTGCGTGTGTGTGCGTGTGTGTGGTTTGAAAATGTTTGTGGGTGCTCTAAAAGTTCCAGTAAAGAAAGCGAGGTGGAAAAAAGAACAGCAGAGGACTGAGTGCGTAGATACTGTATAGGGTGAAATTGGCTCCACTTCAATCAAGCTCACTTGAGGCCGAGGGATTGAGAATAAAGTCAGCAGCAGCAGCAGAGGCAAACAAGAAAAAAAATGGCACAAAAATAGGACATTCAACAATTTGCAAGCCTGAGATAAATATTTCAGAAGGTCAGTAGCACTCATGCAAGTTAAACATACATTTTCACATTGGACATGACTTTCAAAGAACCATTAGTAATAAAAGAGGCTTTCTGTTGCTGCAAAATGGGATTTTGTTGCACAACAACCACACAAAAACCCTGATTATGCCCTTTTAATTACGCAGGATGGATAGAAAGGTAAATGTATGTACATTAGCCAGAAAGCATTTTCATAACAAAACCCTCCCATTGAAATTAATGGATTAATAGACATCATATATGAAAAGGTGCAAGGTCCATTATGAAGTTGACAAATAGCATCAGCATCATCAGCGATGGTTTTAACATCACTGACAACCTGGTGCCAGTTGCACTTATGAGATTCATTTTCATGGCTTCACTGCAGTGGGAGCTGCTGTGAAGGAGAAGGGTCACTGCATCAAAATGTGACTGACAGCAGACGAGAGCACTTCAAACACACCCTCAGATCTTCTATTTCATTCAGCATTTAAACTTATCAGGCTAAACTAAATCTGAGTAGTAGAATATATATATATATATGTGTGTGTGTGTGTACTCAAGTACATAAGTGCAGTTTTAAGATAGCTATAATTTAGGATAAAATAACGTATTATATTCCACTACATATAATTGACAGCTATAGTTAGTATGCCAGGTTGAGATTCACCATACAAGAGATATGATTAGCTAATATAATAGGATATTTTATGCAAATATTTTCTCCATTTCGAACAGCTGCAGCATGATGAAGCTTCTTACACACTTACAGAAACATCACTGATAATCATTTAAGACAGTGTTTCTCAAACTTTGGATTTAAACACAAAAATGGGTCATGGTCTGGTTTTTACCTTTTGCATGTTTTAACTGGTCTTTTTGACTCAAAAGCAAAATTTTGCAGGTTTTGTATATACATGTGAAGAAACTTAACATTGCATTTACAATTTCTAAACTGCTACGATGCAGTTTTTTTAATTATATAAATTAATTTCAGGTATATTTTTTTGTCAGTTGTTTAGGTATAAATCTGATCTTATGGAAGTTCATGATGTATTTTTTGTGTCTCAAGCTGTAAAGTTTGAAAAACCTCTGAAGTAATACTAAAGTGCTGTGTATATATTCATTGAAGTGACTCTTTACTATAGTTGTTCTTGCATCTGAAAACAAAAGTACCTTGCACTTCAGAAATTTGTACTTAGTGAGTAATACTTTCCATGTGGAGTTTTTACTTGTGATGGAAAACTTTAACTTAATGTTGCTGTTTTTGTTTTTAACCTCTGTTTTGTTTTTCTACATAGCTTTCAATAGATATGGAGCAACACTGGAAAAAATAAGGTGTTCAATCATTTTTAGCCTTATTTTGGGCCCCTCCAAGTAATATTTGGAAAATATAAGACTCTTAAGCTGCTATTTAAAGGTCACTGCTGACCTTGTCAGCTCTTTGTGTTGCTAAGTAGATAGTGTACAGAAAATTTATTGGACCTTTTCCCCAAAAACAGGGGCCCAGCTTTAATGAAGAAAGAATTTAATGAGAGCAGTGAAACTGAACCGAATAATTAAAGCTGCGGGAAAAAAAACAACACAATCAGATGAAAGCGTTAAAACTGCAGGAAAAAAGGCAATAATACTTTGTGCGTTTGTCACCAGAAGGAACTCTTTTCACATCACTCACAGTCATTTGATCAATTATTTAAGTAAAATATTGATTTTTTTGCAACCTTAAGAAGAAGATCTAAACACATTCTTTCAGTTCATAAGAATTCACTCTGGCATTTATTCCACTGCAATTTTTAGATGCTTCTTCTTTAGAGAAAAGGAAGGTGTTGTTGCTAAGCATTTTGTCACGCTCCCTCTGTTTTATACTGCCACTGAAATCACTGCGTGTAATCCCTATTGCACAGTCTCATGGTAGTAAAGTGTTTGAATCCTGCTTGCTTTGTGTCTAAGAGCTGAACCTCTGACCGGGGAGGAGATTTGTTCTGTTTATTCAGTTTGACTGAGTGGGGGAACAGGTGGTCATTGAAATAAGTAAATGCAAAATCAACAACAAGCCTTTTTTTAGAATTTTTACTTGTGTGTAAAAAGCGCTTGTGGCTAGACTGGTAGAAAACAGAGAGGTGGAGAAAACAAGGCTATAGGAGGGAGAGAGAGGCCAGACTTACCGTCCATTTAAAGTGCATCTCTGAGGGAATGGTCACCTAAATATTTAGAGTTTCCATCAGTCCCTTCATACATTTTTCATCCAGCCACTTTTCTTTGTCAACAACCAAATATTTTACTTGACAAATCGCTGTGAATGTTGATCGCGGAAAAATCAAGGCATTTGAGTCCTATCTAGTTGTTTTTGTTGTAAGAAACAGGCAGCTGATGAATACTTTTTGTCACAATTTCCAAACCAACAAAGCTGCCACTCTTTGCTGCAGACTTCCCACTGTTTCTATCTCCCCAATCTTTTTTAATATGTTTGTTTATCTGTCTGTGGTGCTATTGCCTTTTGTTAACCTCCCAGAATACTGGCAGCACATTGTGTCTTAATGTGACGCCATTTAAATATCCTCCTTGTTTTACTTTGCTGCAGACTGAAGGAGAACTAATAAGAGTCTCCTGAAGCTTTGTGACTGCTTTAACTTCACTGGTTATCACATCAACCTTAATTACGGTCAGGAGCCCATTTCCTCTGATCTGATTCATTAGAATAATTCTGGTTAAGGGCTTGTGGTGCAGAGTCTTCTCAAAGCTTTCACTGGCACACTGCCTCCGGGGAATTTTTCGATGGAGATAAGTTTGAAGTGAAGCTCCAGCAAGAGAGACTATGACTCCTCGACAGATGCCGTGCCGAGTGTAGCAGGCTGCAGTCAAACCAAGGGGCACGCACGCTGTCAAGTGCTGCTGTATGAGAGTACAGGGACTCAGCTGTATATTTGGAAAGACGGAGTAAGACAGCAGGACTCGATCTATTTCTGAGCTACACTGTAGTGTTGCCTCTCATGGGGGTTAATACAAAGGTGAATAAAACAGGGGGAAAACCCACAGGTGCAAGATGGTGTGCAGTGATGCTCAGAGGCTATAACTTAAAGGGGGCCAGGTTAGGCCAGAGCAGTGCATAAGAAGATGAACTGTGCTGGTTACTATTTATGAATAGTTCATCCAGTGCCCTTTAAAAATACACACACCTCTTGGGTAAGCATCAGTCGAGCTGAAGTGTTGCTGTTTGACAGCAAAGCAGCCTCCTGTGAGAGGGTAACCAGGATAAAAGGCATGATGATGGGCATTGCTCACTACCTGCGGCAAAGCCACTTCAGTGCAGTACAAGTGTTTGAACAAAGCAAGCCCAATGTTCCAGATAGGGAATTAAGAGGGTGTTCATGTGACTAGCAGTCTCTCTGAGCTACGCTGATTATGACTCAAACAGCAATAACAACGCGCAGCTGGTGTGAAGAGCTCCGCCACACGGATGTCAATTCCTGCCTGTCAAGAATTAATCTGCGCCCCAGTTTTCAAAATGCCACCTACATAATCTAGTCAATGAGGGAAAAAAAAAAATAAAAAATGTAAAAGGTGTGAGATGTTGACTGATTGTCCGGTACGTAGGTGGCTGCAAGAGCAGGGTGATCATTTAAATTTAAATTTCTTTTGTGTGCAGCTTAAAGGGGTGAGAAAAAGACGTGCAGATTTTGCCTCCCCGGCTCCTGGTTATGCTTGTGAAATAAGATCCCTCCTCTCCCCAGCAGCGTTTTTACCTTTGTGATATAATCTTGTAGGCATCGGGGAGGTAGCAGTTGACATTCTCCATCTGGAATGGGTCAGCATCACAGATCTTGTCGTCAGTCCGGCCGTAGTTGGCCGTCTCGATCATAATGACATCACTCCCCGGGCAGCGGAGATCAATTGCATATCCCTCGCATGAGAGCTCTCTTCTGACCAGCCCGAAAGGCAAGGCCGCACGGCTGAACCCTGAAAATTGGAGACAGAGACCAAACTTAAGCAAATAATAAAATTAATGAGTGGAAATGAGGAGCTGCTTCAATACAATAAGACCACACATCATGCGGTACAAAAATCCACTGGCACAAAATAAATAGGCAACAGCAGTCCAATGTTTACCGCAGTTTTAAACAGACAGACCATTACACGCAATACAGGAATGGGGGAAAGACAAAACAATTCATCTCTCCATCTCTCTGTGGTCTCGGATGTTGGCTGAAGTATCTAATCTGAGTCAGTGGAGACCAATGGTAACCTCATAAATTCTTGAGCAAACACAAAGGCTACAGAGACATCAGGAAGGCCTCCACCTAGAGAACATCCACTGCAGAGCCAAACCTATCTGGACCGAGAATAGTTTGTTTTACAGTCGTACAAAGCCCAACTCATTTTTTTTTTTTTTTTTTACTTTTTTGCTTTGCTGGCTCTGTAAACCAAGATAGAGAAAAGGGCAGAATGCCGGCAGAATGGAGTGTAATATAATCTATTTTATAGTGTCGGCGATCGAAGAGTCTGGAGTCCACACAAGAGGAAAAATCCATACATGGAACACAGCAGACGGGAGGGAGCGTGGCCAAATTGCTCTACTTTGGAAGAAAATTAACTATTTTTACTTAGAACCCCCCCCCACACACACACACACAGACACACACACACACACACCCTTCGAGCAGTTACAATGATATAGATTATTCTTCGGTATTTTCTTTTTCTGAGTAATAGAATGTCATGTCAAAAAGGGTGTGGAACGACAAATATGGAGATTTGCAAAGACAGAAAAAAGCAAACAAGGAAGGAAGAAAGATAAATCTACTGTTCAAGGTTAAAATGATCCACAGTTAAAAAAAAAAAAAGCAACTGTCTGCAATTCTAAGAAAACAATTAGGTAAAATCTAAGTAGAACATGCAAATGTGTTCCATTTAAGAAGTGCAAGCAGAGCGCTGCATGAACTGTCAATAATCGCCGTTGTTTGCAGCAATAGTGGGTCCCTGAGGGGGCAGCTACCATTTGTATTTTCTGCACTGCTCTCTGCTAATTAGCCCTCCTTTCAGCCTGTTACCTTTTCTGTGCTCCCGTTGGCTCCAAAGCATTGTCATGTACTAACACTTACCACCCCAGGTTCACTTTGCCCCCTCACTCTAATTATCCTCACACTTTTGACAGTCAGGGCCTGACGCAATTAGCATTGTTTGAACTGCTCAAAGTTGAAGTGATTCCGGCTTGAAATTCCTACCCTGAAACCCCCGACCCACATGTCTGCTAGTCATTTCAGCCTGCTGTGCCTGGCTCAGTATAATGATATTCTATGTCAGTCTGTTCATGTCAAACTAGCACACAGAAAAAAGAGAGAAAAAACAGAGACATCTGTGGAACATACACTGTTGAGAATATAAAAAGTCATTGCATATTAGGAGAAACTCCTGCATACACTAGTAGTGGTAGCAGTATAACAAAATATGAAACTAATGGTATAAATTCTCTGGCATCCGGCCACTAGACATTTCATTATAATACCATGATCTATCTAATGGCCAGTAGATTCTGCTTAGCTGGACTGTTTATCACCTCATTAGGAGACGTCAGCGTCGCTGGACTGTAAGTGGAGGGTTGTGGGGTCACTCCATCTATTCCAATAAGCACTACAATTACCGAAGCCTTTCAGAAAACCTGTCCAGAATGGTGGATGATAAAACACAGAGTGAAGTCGCCGACTTTACTGCATGGACTAATGATCGTCCCGTCTGCCATTCCTCATGGAAGAAGTGACGGGTTTATCACGGCCGCTACAGAGAGCAGACAGAAAGAATGCATTTCATGGGGTTTTAAAATCCTGAGCGCAGAGACCGTCTTTCGGCTAAAACACCCTCACGGACACACACACACACACACACACATGAACACGCCTCACATCTGCCTCCTCACTACCTCCTTTCTCTGGCTGTCCACTGACGACTCTGCCCATCCATCAGACCACTATGGCATGATGGCACGCTGCTGTCAACAGAGGCCTAGCGATTGATTAGGCTTGTGCCTTGCCGACCTCCCCCTCCCTCATCCATATAGATCTTTCTGGTCATAGGCTAACACTACATCAATTAGGGGGAGTATCTGGACTATACTGGCGACCTAAAGAACAAATTGCTTCTCCTACAAACTGCAGATAGTCTCTGCCTCATTAATGATTGTCTTGTCAACTTGTAATTGGGCTAGTAATGACAAATCTGTCTAAAAACTTAAAATATATATAAAGGAGATTTTTGCTTTGTAGGAAGAGTAGGAGAGCTGAATTTAAGAGAATATATTTTTGGTCGACTTAACTGGATGTTGCTTAAGATCTAAGGATTGAAGCACAGCTAAGAAGGAAAAACCTTGTGACAACAAAGGTTTCTTGATTTGGGTATTTTTCTGTGTTGATTTTCCCGGTTTGAACAAGTTTTTTCAGGATTTTAGAAAGAGATTGTTTGTGTGCACAAATGTCAGTGTCTTAGGAAGCTACGAAAAGCTTTTCATCTCACGTTCTGTGCTTTGTTTGACTGCTCAACTTTGCAAAAGTTGAAGACTGCGACTGAAGGGCACCAGCTGCAGGGAAAACGGTGTCAAGAAAACTGCAGGAAAAATCCAAAACACGTTCCCTGTGTGTGTATGTGTGTGTGTGTGTGTGTGTGTTAAAAGGAGAAAGAGATCAGGGCTCTTCCCTCTGTATCTGTACCTCAGATTAACATTAAATTACACAATCAGTGAGGGAAATGAATAATGCTTTATGCAGAAAATTTAGTCAAACTGCCATGGTAACCACTTTGACTTAGCTATAATTGGCTGTGATCCCTGTTCATGGCCTTGTTGACATGAAGCCTTATCATGCATTCTGGTCAGTGAGTGACTGGGAGGAAAGTAGCTTTTCAGATTTCTCCCCCCTGACCTGCCTGCTAAGCCGTCTATTGAGCTCAAGTGAGCAAAGCATGGGCCTGGACCGCTCCTCAATATGGTACATTCTGGGAGTTTTTCTTCTTCTCCAGTTGACAGCCTATAATTCGCTGCCAACAACACCCCACCTCATAATACATATTTTGTTTTCTATCAACACCCTTGAAATTGGAAGTGGCACTGTGGCTCGATGGGTGCATCTGAAACCATCCGCAGAGTTACACTTGTTGGCTTTTCAAGCCCTGGAGATGAAACGAAAAGATAATGGAGGTTTTGGTGCAGAAATATTGCCATTTGGCAACTGCAAGTGCTGGGGCAAAAAACACACGTTGGGGTTCATGTGCACTGTGCGTCAGCCCTCCAGAGCAAAGTCGTGACCAACCTTTAACCCTTGCAAAATCCTCTGTGTCAGGACATCAGACGGCGGGAGAAAGAACTGGAGGAATGTCTGATCAGTCAAAAACAAAACTGGGCCATTTTTGGAGGGTAGACGGAGTGGCGAGAGCTGGCACAGACAGAGAGCAAAGGCGTTGGTTGATGCTTGTCATCCTCCATTAAGGTCCCTTTGATTGGCCTTTGTGGTCCTGGAAACGGCAAACAGCTGCATGCAAATGGCCCTGTTTCCCCAAAGCTGGCCCCCATTGTTCTGTGCTTGGGTTTGACAGGGACGCTTTCTTTGCAGCATAAAGGAGGGTGTAGCCTTTAGTCAAATAAGAGTGTCCCCACCGTGGCCACAGCAGGAGTTCTTCAAGATCGTTTGTCTTTTAAGGTTGTTTTATTCTTGATACTACTGGTAGCCAACATCTTTGGAAGAAAGAGCAGATCTTAGAGTCAAGCTTTTCCTCCAACAGTGGGGAATGCCTCCATAATCCAATATCCGGAGAGACAGAGTGGTCATGAAGTGTGTTTTGCTCTGGTAGAGTAAAAATTTTCAAAGCATCGTCAGTGTTTTGGTTCCTTTCTCCAGTTCCTTTGTTCTGTGCTGCAGTATTTCTAATCTGTTCTGTGGAATGTTTTGATTGCTGCAAATGGAATAAAATTAGCTTAAAAAAATAAAATTTGAGAGACCACGGCAGTAAATCTTTCTTATATTAAAACAAAACAAAAGTACACTTTACTGTCTATGCACATGCCTTTTAACAGATAGTAATACTTTGACTAATAGAGCTTACACTGTGTGAAGACACCCCTCGAAATTTCCATTTCCACATCCCCAAAAATTCATGTTGCACCCAGTGTTGCCGTCTAAAATGTGAGACACAAGTTTGCAAATGCAGCGCATGACCGCCCATCAGAAGTGAGAGACACACGGGGCCAAGGTGGGAGATGAGAAAAGAGATTTGGGATTTACAAAATAACACCTGCTTTTCAAATACAGACAACACCTTGAGAGCTTCTCACTATTCCACAATGGCTCCTATTTCATTTCAACTGTTGAAATGCGGCGAAACACAGAAAATCTAGTTGGACATAGAGCACCATTTCCCATGACACTCTACTCCCCGCTCTAGTCCACCTTGCTGGGAATTGTTTCTAAAGACAGTGTCAGAAAGGACCACAAGCCCCGGGGCTAAACCCGCCTTTCCCAGACCACTGCTATCAGACACTCTCGTTTCCGATATAAGTATTCTAAAATAGAAACTGGCAATATAGGACTGAGGCCATTTGTGGTTGGACAAAGCATTCTAAGTCATATCTTTTTTCTCTCTGGTGATACATGAATTGGGTCTTGTCACTTTAAATCCTGAAGTCACTATTTGTATTCATGGCCATGGCCTTTTCTCTAATGCATCTCTTGAATGTTTCCTTGACTTAAAAAAAAACAGTAGGTGGGAGGAGAGAATCACATGCTCCATGTTGACGCATGTCTCCTTGAAGGGGTTTAAGGGTAAGGATTTGTCATATTGCTGAGGCTAAGCGTGACAGACCCTGCTGCTGCCTCTTAACTCCTCAGGTGGGTCCGTTTAGAGACAGCCAGATCTTTTCACACCAGAAGCAGGCGTGTAATGTTCTCCCTTTTAGGTGAGGAGAAAGAATTCAAAAGAAAATTCCAGCAATTTTTACCTGGGTTTTATTCTGATAATTTCAACCATTATGGTAGGTGTTATGTTTTTAATTGTGCAAACCATCTTCATTGCAAAGATTTGGCAGTTCAAGCCAAACAAGTCAGGTCTATGTCAGGGTCAGCTATGTCAGCCTCTGGTAGCCTCTCTTGTTTTACATAAATAATAAAAATAAACACTGTCAAAATTTTAGGAAATAAGGAGAAGATTGATACCACTTCATTTCTGCACAGTAAATATGAGGCTAACAACCAGCTAGCTTGATTATCGATAGCAAAACATGCCTACCTGCAATTTTAAGTTTGCTATCTGAAACAATGTAACTCATTTGTTTGATCCATAGACAAACTGAAGTGTAAAAAGAAAACACTGTGGTTTTAAAGTGGATTCTGTCTCAGACTTTTCCCTGAGGTCTGTTTGTCAAAGGTTGTCAAAGGTTTCAGGGCAACGTGTGCAGACTCCATTTAGTTTCTGCACATGGCTGAAAAATTGTGTGTTCAATAACCTTTACTGAAACAACAACCCACCTTTTATAACAAATGTTTGAGTCCTAATGCTATGCCAGGTCAACCTAGTGCATTTACAATGACTCCATCTCCCTTATCTATAAAGCTCAGCTAGACAGTGACTGAGCATATTTCCTAAAATGTGTAATTATTTTTTAGAAATATTTGTCTCCAATTCTGTCCAACCATTCACAAGGTTTTTTCCATACTAAACTAACTACATAAAAAAACAACTTTTAAGGCAACTTGCCATTTAGCCAAACAGCTACCTGTTCATCTGCATACACTGAATTAATTACATTGCTATGCTGCTCTGTTTCACCCGCTAAATCAACGGAAAGAAAAGACAAGCTAGTTGGACCAGATATCAAGCTGCTAGCTAATAACAGCAGTAAAACCCCTACAAAGCAATTCAAGCCTTGTAATCTCCTTTCCTTCTGTAAATATATATGTAATAGGACAGTAAATAATAAATATGGATGATAGGTAAGTTTCTAGTTGGCTTACCAACAGCTAGCTTTTTAAATGGTTAGCTGTCCTAGCTTATCCACAAGGTATCAGCTGTGTTTTAGCCAGACTCAAAGACAAGTGATTGAAATGATTAAAGTTTTTTTTTTAGGATGCAGGAGAATTAGATCCAGGTTAAAATAAAATTTGCATTTTTTACAAATCACTTTAAGAAGAGTTTAAAAGCCCCCATGATGAAAAGGAAACATTTGACCTGCACAAACAGTGCTAGATGTGACAGAAATCACAGTCTGGACTGAAACATAACAGAAAACGTTAAAGTTTTGTTTTTTAACTGATACACTGTCAACACAGTGGATTATTTTGGTTAAAACAGAACCGGCGGCTCAGTAAGACTGCAGATCAAGAATTTCTCCCAGGGGAGTGAGAACTGAAGAAGAAAGCCAGAGAGAGGAGGCTATAATGACTGTGTCTTAATTTGGCCGCAAGAATCAAGGTTCTCTCCTCTGTCGATTGGTTGGATGATCCCTGACCCTGTGGGCGCACATCAAAGAAAACCAGCAAGGAACGAGGGGAGCATCATCACATTACTAATACATATAATCCTCTAAATGCAAAGAGGGTCAGTGCTTAATATAAGTCATGCTGATGAGTGACAGGAGTAATTCAGCTACAGGGACTTTAACAGATGTAATTTCTTTTTGTTTAGTCCATGGACACTTCACTTGGATTAAAGCAAAGCATAATTCAATACCTTGTATAGTCTACTGAGACAACAACCTTTTCATAGAGATACAAACAACTGTCACAGAGGCTAAACATTTGAAAGAAAAAAAATTGTTTGACTTGGAAGATGAAAAACGCTATATGCACCCAGGAGAGTGCCATTTTGACAGAATTAGTTCATTGCTCATTCAATATCCAACATATTGTTGCATCTCTTTTTGCAGGGGAGTTGATGAAACAGGTAGAAAGAGGTGAGTTAAAGAATTGCTTGCAAGTGCAGCAGGGGTATGGTTTTCAGAGGTTTGATCTACCCTAAAGCTTAACTCCCCTCAAAGCCCATATTTTACCAATGCACTTAAACCTCAGCTGGATTTTCCGCTCAAGAAGACGTCTCAGAATAAGTCAGGTGCCTCCCTCGGGGCAGGGATGGAGAGGAAAAAAAACTGAGGATGAAATAGGGAAAAAGGAAGAGAGAGAGGAAGTGGGTTTGTCTCCATCACATGCTTATGTCTGTGTTCTTGTTTGCTGGAGCAGAGTCTCCCCATTTCAACCC
Source organism: Acanthurus tractus (assembly GCA_029783725.1). Taxonomy (NCBI): domain Eukaryota; kingdom Metazoa; phylum Chordata; class Actinopteri; order Acanthuriformes; family Acanthuridae; genus Acanthurus; species Acanthurus tractus. The sequence goes on from JAQNCA010000004.1 coordinate 14,273,870, forward strand.
TCCTATTCAACCACCCACCTCCTCCGCCTGGCCCTGCCTGTAAAGAGCCGAGCCCAGTAGGCTTACTCACTACGTCACGTAGACAGGGTGTCAGGAGAAGCTGCAACTGAAACATGAAATACATGAATAATGAGCACGGGAGTATGAGGATGACTAGGAACGGAGATCAGGGCCTTGAGATGATAATAACCAGTCAGTTTTGATAAGGGACAGGTTTTCTGCAAACTTCGCCAAATCTTTTAACACTGGGCTGCCATCTCTTTAATTAGGCACATGTCCATCACTGTACAACCATTGACATTTTTGACTGGGGCACTGTCTCAATGCTGGGGTGGTGTGAAGTAAGGATACACATCAGAAAAGCATTATTTAACTTTCCTCCTATCCACTTTGGTTCCTCACATTATGTATTTTCTTATTTGGAATGTTATTTAACAGTGGTATTATTCAAACATAATGCAAAGCTTTCATAATGTATTCTTTGAGTGCTGAAAAATAAATTGTGCCTCCAAAAGACGGCTGCATGAAAACAAAAAGAGGTCTATTCAAAAATACTCTCATATATCTGGTTTGAACAAGGGTCCACTCCTCACTGAGCAAATAACCAATTATGTTTTAGAATAATGGGGTGGCACTTAGAATAGCCAATCAGATTTAAGAAGCAGACAGTGCCACCCACAACCACCAGACAGACACCCCCCACAAAAGTCTTTCGTGTCTCCATGCAAACCATCTTTTCCTAAAGTGGATAGAGTGGTACTGTTGAGGTTACGCTTATGTAGATCAGGCGGTGCAGTTCAATTTTTGTTTTCCTTTTGGCATGAAATTATGTTTTTGTGTTTTTTCCCAAAACAAGAAATTTTTGTGGCTTAAGTTGGTGAAAAACGAATGACAACAACAACAACAAAACAACTTTTTATCTATCGTCTGTGTTGCCTCTTTTAATTTGACATATGTTTTTAATCTACTGCATATTTCGGTGCACGTTAAAAGGCATTTTTTTAATGCAATTAGGTGCTGGGTTAAATTAATGGATGATTCTTATCAGAAATTTCTTCAGGACACATCCTCAACTCCTGCTGACAATGTTTTCCAGATTGCACACACTGCACAAGGACTGGCCTAGTAAAAGATTTGTTGGTCAAACTCGTTTGTGCTTGCAGTTCATGTTTGCACTTGCACCCACTTACTGAGAAACAGATTCAGTACATGCACACAGGGGGAGACACTCACAGACTGCTACAATCTGTGAGGCAAGGGTCAAGAATCATGCTAGCATTACCAGTAGCAAGCTCATCTGTTAGCCCGTTTCCTGCCAGCTGACAACTGTTAGTTGTGCACGCTCTTACACTGAAGTCAGGGTTTCGACCAAGAAGAGGTTACCACAGACTTGTAAAAAAGGGTAAAAATAAATTAAAAAAGAAAAATGTAGTTTGTTTTTAATACAACGGTTGTGAGCTGTTACCTCAAGGCCGAATATTCTGAACCAACAGGAGAAAATATTGTTTTTACAAATTCAGAAATCTGTGATGAAAGAGCTCTGAGGGTAAAAATAATTGGAAGAGATCCCTGATTGTCTATATATTATGTTTGTGTGAGTACTCAAACTAAAATTAGAGGAATGAATCGAGTTATTTAACAGGCTGTTTTAACAAACTTTGTTGGGTGTTTTTTTTCCGTTTCTTGCACAGATTTTTACAAACATCTTGAGCACAGTATACCTTCCTCTAGCCAAGTAGCTACGCTAGCTAGACTACCGAATATGAGCCTACGGTACATGTGACCCCTGCTTTGAAGATTGTAACGGTACATCGAGGGAACAGAGACGTTGCTAGCACATTGTGTAGGCGTGCTACACAATGTGCGTGCGGTGCGACAAGGGAAGCCTTTGTGAGCATTTACACAACCCTGTTTGTAGTCTCTCTGAGATTTACCAGGAAAGTCATTGAAAATAAAACATCCAGGCACATTCCTTGGCAATAACCCTCTGCTATCTCTGGAACACTGACCACTTTGATTGGCTCGGGCGTGATGACCTTGCCCCATTCCCTTCCACCAGCATTCCGGTCAATGCGAGCAGAAAACAGGAGCGCTGATAAGAGATGCACAGATGGGGAGATCTTGATGACAGACAGTTTCCTGCCCCTCATCCTCGATGAGGCTATTGTGCCTCGCACACTCAATGGGGAAATACGCTACAAGAGGGGGTCAATACCGATAGCGTAAGGCAAACAAAAACGTCCTTTGTGCTCCGCTGTTTCTCTGACTTTTTTCTTGCTGCGTACTTATTCAATTTCCTGCGCGGCAGGAGAGGGCTTCCTTATCTGAGACTGTTTATACCTGCAAATCGGCTGGTGGCCTTTTGTTTGCAGGTGACCCACCCTGAGGTGACATTTAATTCCTGGACAAAAAATGTGTGGTCATGCTCTATGGCACAGCCTCTCAGCCTGAGGAGATTACTAATACAGTGAATGCAACAGAGCTGCATTCATTGCCTGTAGTGAGAGCAAGCCTGCAGACACACAGAGAGATCCAACACATTATTTCGAATCATATATGACCTAATGCTTTGCAAAAATAAGTGACATGAGCTAGAAGATACTGGTAGGCGAACCAAAATGGAACCAGTTTCATGATGTATTTACCCATAAGTACTTTTTTTCTGTTTTTCTGATATTTTTGATGTTCTCTGTCTCAAAAACAGAACCATCAGAAAATCTATGCACCCAAAAAAATGCTTACGTAAGTCACAGAAATTACAGAAAAGCACATTTACAAAATCCATTATTATTTCTTTTATTGATTGTCATCCTTTTCCCCGCTGTCAGCATTAGTTTTAACACCAGCATCTGGTGTGCAAATCATTACAAGAAGTGAAAGAAATGTGAGACCCGAGTTGTTGTGACATTTCTGATTTGAATCGAGGAGGACAGGTAGAGACAAATGCATCATTTTTTTAAACAATTTTCACACAGACTTAATATAATTGCAGCCTCACTCAATTTTCTTTTCTTTTCTAGCAGCAAGGGACCTTTTGTTCAAATAGCCTTCCTGTTCTTCTGCACACATCATGTGCCTCCAAATTAAGCTCTCTTTAACAAACTAACACTTGAAATGTATGTGACTACAAAACAGCTGGAGTGGCTGTGTAAAAAAAAAGAATATCAACTGCCGCGGGTATTTAGTCAATGCAACAATCTGCTTTGATTGCTTTAGCACAATGTCCCTTTGGTGCTAAATGTTACATGCTCTCTTTTGTTTTTGCATGTTTGTTTAGCTCTCGTGCTTTTTGTTCAAATGCAATTTGTTCTGACATGCCTCCAAGCTATTTGAAAATATTGAGTGAATGCTGAACCGCACTAAAATCCGACAGGTTCTTGTTGCCTCCGTAAATACTTTTGTTTCCATTCCAACCCTGATTTATATTGTTGGCAAACACTTCCCAACACACAAAGAAGGGAACAACTCTACAGCTTTCTATGGTGTAGATTCGAAAACCGTCTGCTTGCTCTCAAGATTAAATGCATTACTTTGTTATGACAGCTGAACCTTCCTGTGATGCAGCGACTTACACCGAGTAAATCCAAAAGTTTAGATTCTGAGGCAAACTACTTTGTGGTTGTAAGCCGGACTCATCTATTATTTGAATTAGGCTGCCTGGAGAAAAAAAAAAAACCCAAGTGCGGACAGCATTTAAGAGAGGAAAGAGAGAGGTAGGCATCTGGTCCAATGTTTATACAACTTGTTACCATAAGGGGTGTGAAATGAACAGCTCCAAGATGCTGCGAGCGAGTGAGATTTAAAGCATGCTTAACAAATGAAATCAAACTGTCAGAAAACTGTGGCTCCTAACCCATTAAATTAAGTGTCTGTTCATCAGCTGGCCATATAGCAGAGACTTTTACAATCATGTCTAAACACATAATAAAAGCACAAGTTTCTTTCCTAAAGGGAGAGAAAGGTTTGCTCTCACACACACGTATATTGGATGGAGACATTTCTTGCTTTACCAAAAATGCTCTCAGGAAATCGCTGTTGCAATAAATCTAGGATGACCCCATCAAGGGTGATATTGTATTTCATTTCCTCTGAGTGAAATACAGATCCTGGAGATTCATGTGACTCTGGCTCATTTCAATTTCGTGTTCTCCTATGATTCAAAACTTTCCAGGTCCTGGGTTATTATTAAAACCGCATATTGTTATGCAATGCTATACAGAAATAGTATATCTGCTGCTCTGTTTAGCGACTCAAAAGCCGCATACTGCAGAGATTGTGGCAAAGTGCTGACAAAACTGTATCAGAAATACAAGAAAAGAAACAACAAAATGGTATTTTTTTTTTATCCGTCTCCGTATGGCTTCCAGTCTGCAAAAAAATCCATTCAATCCAGATGATGAACCCCTGCTTTATTCCTTGAAATACTTCCAGTTGGGCAGAATTTCCATGCAAGACTGATATATCAGTTTTTTTCTTCCTCTGAGCTTGTTCTCACCACACAGATTGACCAGTCATCTGTGAATCTCCCATGGTTTAGCTGATAATTCATGATCGCCCTGCCATGGACCCGCAGCATTCGATATGAATTATAAAATGGCAAGCCAAGCATATCAATGGATGACAGACTGGATGTGTATGGCTCCGGGCCAGAGAGGAGTTAGAGCACAATGGCTTCCCCATTCAGTCAACCCCAGGACTGAAAATACCAGTGTGGCACAAGGGAGGGTCTTCCATCAGCACAATGTATGGCACTGCTTGAGACAAATGTTGTGCTGAGACGTATTGTTAACCTTTGCAACCTTTTTTTGCGGAGAAACGCAAGCATGCTGGTATGTTCAGCCGTGGAATATTTCACAATCATGAAAGAAAGAAAGAAAGAAAAAAAAGGAACAGAAATCTCCAATGCACAATCGGTGTTATCCAGAGTAGCTCAAGGCTGACAGGAAAAAACAGAGCAGAGAATGTTTTTTCAGGAATCTCTGGCTTCTCTTGGCATTTTTCTCATACATGATTCTCGTGTCTCCTGTTTTGATTATTCAAACGCTGCAAAAGAAATGTCCCTGGTTCACTCACGCTGCCCATGCTGCAACACTATAGGACCTGAGCAAACACTGTCTCTTTGCTCTGATCCCCTCTCTGTCTCTCAAACACAAACCACTTAATCTTTTACATTTGCCTTTTGTGCAATATTCAGATATGAGGGCCGAGGTGCCTGCTCTCATTTTAACATTTAAACACAACGGCCAACTAAAAGTGTTGACACTGACTGCACGACATAATCCCCCTTAAATCTGGCTTTCTTCACTTTAAAGACTATGATAACAGCTCTCATTCCCTCACAGCAGGTACTTTATGTGCCCGTGCACTCACTCCACCTCTGAGGCTGCTCGCTTTTGAAACTGGTCGCCTTCTTTTATATCGGTAGACTGGGCGGTCTGGAACATCTAAAACAAATCCGATACCTGCATGACCTACTTTTCTCAAGCAGTAGCGTCATTTTTCATAGATCCGTTATATAATGGCACAAGGTTGGGGAAGAAATGGAGTTAGAATTAATGAGAACAAGGAACAGCATATGTAGAGAATTCCTGAGTGTCAGTTTGATGTTTTCAATGCACCGTTGTACCCAATTAAAAATAAAACAAAGATGAAAATGTAAAAGTAGTCAAAGTTTGAGTGCATCCAAATTTCAGATAATGAAACCTCATTTTAATATTATTTATTGTCTATAGTCAGACTATAGACTAGACTAGTCCGACTAGACTATAGTCAGTTATGACAGGTACTTTTTAAAATTATTTTCTGAATGTTAGCTTTAATTGTTAGTGGCAGGGTTCGCCTTCCTGTTTATTGCTCACTCGTTATTGCTGTACAAGAGCTGTAGGTTACTGTTAATGCAAAGCAAACATTTCCCACCTTACCACTTAGCAAAGAACTGGTGAAACTGGCTTTTACTGTCAAGCAGTCACAGGAATGCATTTGTCTTTAGCGCGAACCGCAACTGCTCACGAGAAATGCATCAAAACAAAACAAGAAAACAGTCATCTTCAGGCTTTTATGTCAGGGAGCTTATTGAAAAGTAATAGAACAAGACAGAGTACCCACAATGAGAAGCAGTAACAGACCTGTCTGTTTTGTGAAAAAGTACTTGCAGCATGCACACCATGAAATCTCATTGTGGTCGCTCACAGTTTGATAGAGAACAGACACTTATTCTCTTAGTTTTTGCCGTATTTGTTACTAAGTAACAGTTTAAAGAGTGTTTGCTGCTGCCGCCAAATCAACCAGGATTTTAACACTAATCAACATCTTTAGAATGATTTGGTGAATTTTAACAAAAAAGTTGCTTATTTGTCAGCAGATGTGTAGCAACATCAAGACTGATTATTAGTAAGATTTCCTTTTTGCAACCAGGCAAGTGTTATTTCAATATTTACTCTATTTTAGCTCTGTTTTTGGTCTTTTCTGAATCCTGAAGGACATCTCTGCCTTATTGCTACATAATTTCACCAGTTGTTTCCTCTCTGGTGCTGGAGATGTAATGTTCGGGGCGTTCTTTGAGCTGTTTGCCAAAAACTGTTGCAGCCTGAAATGACGCTGTGAGAGAAGAGATTAAAGTAAAAATGTGAAGTTGCTCTTAACAACAAGCTGGAACTCTTAGTAAAGCTGTGTAAATGGAAAGCAGCTGCAGATTTAGTTGATAATGCTCAGTGGGCTCATCATCTCTTATATCGCCACTAAGGTATTGAAATGTATAGATATCAAAATGTCACCACTTTACAGGTCTTAACTTCAGCTGAATAATCTGTGCTTTACTATATCCATTTCCTACAGTGGCCCTGACAGTGATTTACTCCATTCAATTTTTCACAGATTGACTAAGCTCGTCTCTTTAGGGTTTCGGTAACGGCCTCTGACGCTGCCAAAAAAAGAAAAAAAAACGGGATCTGGTAACGCAGGTCTCCACACGATCAGATGCCACTTAATTTATTTATTAGAAATGAGATCCTGCTTCATCCAAGCAGAGTTCTCATGTAGAGACGCATGTATTCAACTCACAGATATCTCACTGCATGAGTGGCAAATATCAATGGACATCAGGCAACCTGTGTAAATTCAAGAACATCCATAACTTGACGTCCAGACTGGGCATTGGGAAGAAAAACACGGTATAAAAACAGCCATATTTGTCAAAACAAGAGTTTGACTGGTGTTCATTCTTCATGCTGGCCAGGAAGGTCAATACCAGTAAAAAGAAAAATCACTCTCTTTCGAGCCTTGTCAATGAGCATTTCAGAGCCTGAGGAATGTTTTGGGTGAAAATGATAACCTGATTATACTCCTCTCCTGGTGAGGGACAGGAGGCAATTATCAAGTAGAGTTTTTGTAGCAAGGACTTGGATGGAAACGTAGATCATAAGTGCTGGGATGCCGGCCCTCAGGCGTGGACAGGCTGAAGGTGAGTGGCATGTGGATAGCATCAGATATTGTTTTCAGAGGGTCATGCACATGCGCACGCACACACACACACACACACACAAGCGCGCGCGCACACACATTCCTTTATTGATGGATGGGCAAATATGCATTCTTATGCCTGAGAGCCCTCACATCAACTGAAACCCAAAACCTGGACTTTCTGCATACCAAAGCAGTATTCCTCTTTAAGAAATTCAACAGGACTATTCAAAGCTGAGGCCAAATCAGAGGGCTATTCTTCAAATGCCTCAGTAGAACTCTTCCATATTATCTAAAATTGCTAATCTAGCCCCCCCTCCCCCAAAAAAGGCATCTCTGCCACAAAGACTGCTGTGAAAGCCTGCTCCATAGCAATCTGTCTTTGTTAAATTGTGCGCCACAGCTAGACCCAAAATAAAACTGTAGGAGAAATCTATCGCAGAACAAAACAGCAAGAGTGAGGGAAAAAAGGCAAAATCCAAATTGAAAAGGAGGCCCCCAAAATAATGTGCTTCAACAGCTATCTGTAATCAATGCTTGGCACACAAGCATGTGATTTTGGGTTACTTTAATTCCTGGTACAATGGGACTGAAAGGGGGGAAAAAATTTAATGATTATCATTAGGCAGACAAACCAGCATCAGTGGTTTTGATGGGCATGTAACAGACGGGTGTGTTTTGTGACAATACTTGTAATTACAGCCAAATGTACTGATCAAAAGTGAGGGAAGGAACCAAAAAAGAGCCCTGGGATGTCACTGCAGACAATTAAAAACACTGACACATTCCTTCCCAGCCTGGCGCTGAATTCAGTGCCTGGCTTTGTGATGGTGGCGGTGTAATGACTGCACAAACGATCTGATTTAGGAGCAAATAAAATCTGCTTCCCTTTTTTCGGTGCCTCAAAGTCCATTTAGTCTGTTATAAAGCTCACAGTGCAGAAAGGGTGCGGTCTTAAACCTTTGGGGGGGGGGGGGGGAAGTCTCAAACACAACCTGTGAGCGGTGTTCTGAAAGTTAAGAAATTTGTAAGTTAGATTTTCCACGGGTGACCAGGGATTATCAGTTATAAGTTTTCGAAAAAAGTCTTT
>JAQNCA010000004.1:14292464-14318460 GCA_029783725.1 Acanthurus tractus
TAACTTTATTTAACTCCGTTACAATTTTATGTATTGCACCTAACACATGTAAAACAGAAACCCCACCATCCATTTTGTTTTAGCATAAGATTTTAACTAAATTAAAGCCTTCCATTTGGACAAAAAAAGACACTGTTGAATGGTATCACATTATGCACAGATAGGCTTCACTGCAGTCAGTAAATGCCAATATACACATGACAAACACACGAAATGGTTCATAACAAGGGTCGATAATGCCATCACCTGTAAAGATACAGAGCCACGCAGATCAATATGAAAGAGCCATAAAGAGTAGAAACCTATAAATATGTATGTGTGAAGATCAGAAAAGAGGGATACAAGAGTGGGACTTCAGTTCCGAAGTGCATAATTCTCATGTTAAGTTTGTGGTTGTGTGAGAGCTGAATGAGGTGAAAATGGACTCCACACTCAGCTCTGCAGGTTCCCCTCAATGTTAAATGATGTTTAGATCTGGTGACAGGGGGAAACCATACCAGGAATTGGATTTAATTCATGAACCGCCGCAAAGCACGGTGCAGCTACTGTAGTCCTGTAAAATTGCCTCATATACCTTGGCCATTACACAACGGTGCAAAGTAATCGTCAGACCTAATGAGTCCCTCGAGATGGCTGCCAATGCTATTATAGACCCACAGTCAACAGCAGACATATTCTGTTTTTTTTCTGCAGGTAAACCCATCAGAAGGCAAGAAAATCTGCAGGAAAAAGTCAAACATCGTCTGATGTTTTTCGGTGTCTCAGTCTTTTGCTTCTTTTAGAAGGCAACCGGCTGCAGGTCTGTGTCTTGGCCTTGGATGAAAGTGTTTTTTTTAAAAGAGCATTCCCTGCTTTTTAAAGGCAATGATATTTAGTCGAGAATGTCTTGCAGAGGTGTTAGTTCAAACCTGTGAAGATTCCGAGATCACAGTTTTATTGTGTTTACCAGCCAAAAAAAAAAAATGTAGATACACAGACACCTGTTAGGTTTTTCTGTATCACTCGCGTGCAGATTCTCAAGAGTGCAAGCTCTATGGGCCTCTGTGTGCCGATGCTATGCAGATGATGCAAGTCATTTTCTACTTGAAAGTCTTTTTTTGTTTCATGCACCACTGGGTAATATATGTAAGAATGAACAGAGCCCCGCCTGCAACGCTGCACCCAGTTGTCTTTAATGTATCTATGTGTGACTTCATTCCTGACTTGCACAGTAAACACAATGCACTACTCAGATCATAACCACACAACAGCACACACATATTATCACCTTCTAAAGTTATAGCGAACACAACAGAAAACCATTGCTTATTAACACATTCAGCAAGTGTGGGGCAGCATTAATACCTCATCACCTCATTAATATGAGCCCAGCATGCACTCTTGTTTTTAGCCCTAACTAACTTTTTAGCTCTAAAAACCGTCTCTTTAGAAGCTTAATACAGCACCTCGTTCACCAACTTGTCGCTTACATGGTCTGCATTGTATTTGTTGCCGTGCAATAAAGGCGTAACTGTTTTAATAGCTTTTTAATTTAAAAAAAACTGCCTGCTGATGCTAAACATTTTATGCTACAAGACCAGTTAGAATGAACCCAAACAATAAGCTATAAAATGCTAAAATGCAAAATCACCACTAACAGCCCTTTCTATATCACAGGTCATCATATAATCAAGTGGTGGTGTAAAAGTTTTAATTAGTACACCGTTAATTATAATTTTTTCCCAGTTTTGGCTGTTTTATCGAGGCAAAACTCTTTTGTTCAGTGCCTGTATAAAGCAAGCAGTACTCAGCACTCTGCACTATCCACCCATCATTTCTGTATACTGTGTCTAGTGCAACCTAAAATTATTTTTAGCTTTTGTGGCCAATACATCTGCAATTCAGGCGGTCTCTGTTTGAAACTGGTGTTGCATCATTTCAGTTTAAAAAGTGGTGATTAGCTTCTTTTGAAGCAGATACATAACTGATAATTTCAGTTAAATTTTAATCACAAAAGGAATAAAAGAAAAAAAAGGCACATTTAATGACATGTTAGTAATGGCAGCTAATGTCAGTGTGTGTACTCTTATTTGGGAATGAGGGGACATTAAAATTTTCTATGAATGCTTGGGAGAAAGCAGGAAAATGACATAATGTTCATAGATGTCCTCCATGTTCTGGCTCAAGAATTTTGGGCTGTAATCACAAAAAAACTCTCCAACATCCTGGAGGGACCAGCTTGGATGCACAACCTGATCATTTTGACTTTTTTATTTCAATTCAGTTTAGCAAAACGTTATTAAAATGCTTTGTATTCTCGACTGAAAGCATGTTTGTACCGGCCTTTTCAAATAAATAAGCATTCATTATAGGTAGATTATTCTGAATTACTTGTCTAATTATTAAAATTCTTTTGCAGAGATGTAGTATTTTACCAAGACTTGAAATATCAAGCTAATATCTGGTAGCCATATTGCCCTGCTCTACCATTTGACTGTATTGAGTTGAGAATGAGGCATGGACTTAATATGCATTCACACGCTTTAGGCCTGAATGGGTTTCTGATTGTTTTCAATTCAAAGTAATTTTTTTCTCTGTCTTGGTTTCTATTAATTTGTCCACCCACTCCTTCTCCTCCTTTGGAAACTGAGACACAGGCATCAATCTGCAGCATTTCTAGTGGGAAATGGGAACTGGTTGGACTTGTTTTTCTAGTTTCTTTGTACATAATTACTTTCTTGTTCTCTTCCTGTCTTCACTGTGACAGTCTCAGGGTTATTTTTTAAGATTTACCACCCCTGATTCTGCTGTAAATCACTTTATTCTCATTTTAAAAGATGGGCCGCTGCAGGTTTACCAGCAGGCTTAAAATGGTTCTTTCTTCCCAGCAGATAGACTCGTGCCTGCTGTGTGAAAAAAAAAAAAAGAAAACATACTGTACTTTTCTTCAGACTCCTCACAGATGCAACCTTAGCTTAACAAATTGGAAAGGCCAAAAAATACAACATAATTATACAACATAAACTCCTAATAACTAGATAAGTTTCCAAAAAATTGGGTCCAGTCTCAGACTACAACATTGGCCAGACTCCATGTCTTAAATGCACCAAATCTGCAAGATTTTAACAAAATACAGACTGTTGACACGGCCAAATTTAGTGATTTTTGGCTAAAAAACTCTCATGCTTTATATAAACGCTAAAATGGAGGTAAAATGAAGCCGAAAGGACAATACATTTGAATTTAAGCATGCAAAATTATACGCTTTACCAGCATTTCCCAAGTTCGCTCCGCTCGACGCCATTGTGATGCAAACTGGAGGGCCACAGCAGTTCACAGAGAATGAATTGGAACAATGATGAAAGTGCGTGCTATAAGAATCAGGACAGCTGTCAGGGGTGTATATTCAGTGGGTAAGGACTGATTTTACCCAAATACAGCAACGTGTGTATGTTCAGGCATGTCTCACAGTTTGTCATTCAGGGTCAAAGGAGCAGCTCAAACCTCTCGTTCACTGTTTAAAAACATATTAGGCTCTGAGGTTTGGTTTTTCTTCCTAAAATACTAAGAAATACTGTTTATGCTGATTTCAATTGAGGAGTTAACAATGCACAGATTATGTATTTAAAATGAATGTCTGTTTTACCTTGAAACCCTTTTTTTTCACACAGTTACAATAAAACTATTGACTGAGACTGTGACCTTTACCATCTCTACAAGGGCTGCAAATAAAGATCCATTAATCTATTGATCATCTTCACAATTAAAATGTCAGAAGGTAAAAAAAAAATCAAAAGTTTCCAAACTAAAATCTCTTTATTGCCTTAAATGTTCAAGCAACAGCCTAAATCCTAAAGACTTTCAGTTTACAGCAACATAAAACTGAGGTACACGAAAAAATCATTTAAAAGTCACAGGATTGATGTTTTTTTTTATCTGCAAAATTGATCTAAACAATCAATCAATTATTAAAATGCTTGCTAATGAATTTTCTGAGGAACAACTACTTGATTAATTAACTTATCATTTCAGCTCTGGTGGCTGTTAAGTTTAATTATCCAAAAGATAACTCACAATCTGAGCACCCTGTGTTAACAAAGTGCCTAACTTGAAACATTTGTCACTACAAAATAAAACAGCGGAGCTAGAGTGCTGTGTGTGCTCCCATACAAACCAACAAATATAAGCAACAAATACACAGCCGCCATACCGCTCCTCAACGCTTCAAAAACAGAGAAAAGGCTTCTGTAGATGCAACGCTTTCCTCTGCTGCCAAGTTCCCCTTGTGTTGTGGCTTAAGCTCAACAGTAGTGTAAAGGATGCATGCTTCTTTTATTTTATTTTCAGCCCCCTGCCTCTGTTTTCTTTCCTCTCCTCCAGTACATCATTCCTTTGGGTGTTTGTGCGGTGTCCCATAGTTACAGGATAAGAGACCCACCAGCTCAGAGAGTTAAAAGCCTGCCCTGTCCCACTCATCCGAACAAGACCATCAATAATTCACCCTCATCGGGAAGCATTATCTAACAGCCTTATGAAAATTTAAAGATTGTGGGTGACAACACGGAACCATGCAGAAAGTGCTCCGTAAGAGGACACTCCAGGTAGCAACAATGCTGTGTTTAAGTGGAGGCAGCAAATGAAAAAAAAAAAACTTGCCCGCGCCTCCGGTCAGACGACGCGGCCGGCCCTGTGAGGCTGATTTAACCATTACACACAATAGGCGGACGCCTCGCCGCATTAGGGCAAAGTCAACGAGAAGACACATCTCCTCCATCCTCCACCGGCCCCGTGTGCGCGAGAGCAGCACAGAGGTGGAAGCGTTTGCTCGGCTGTATTAACGCCCAGGCTTATTCTCATTGACAGTGAAATCCCTCTAAGCCTAGATCAATTACATCCAGCTCTGCTGTAATTAAAATGTCCTAACAAAGGTCTTAGGAGCACAGCACAGAAACCTATCCATTGAAAATAAGCTCAGTCCAAATTATAGCACCATCTTCTTGAAAATAGTTAAAGATTAGATTCAGGCTTTAATGCAAAAAAAAAAAAAAAAGGGAGAAAGAGTGTCCGTGCATGGCCGCTGGGCTCACAAAGAGCCTTTTTTTTGGTCCTCTAATAAGGTCAGGATATGATTCAAGATCATGTGAGCGTACACGAGCTCGCATGAAACACAATTATGTTGTAGTATTTTAAATCAATGCAAGTACATGAAACAAAATATTCATTAATCTCCAGTACAAAAAGAATCCTGTGCTTGTTTTGTAGCCCTAACTAATAAGAAAACTAATTATTTGTTCTCTTAAGTTTCCTTTGATGCTTGAGTATGCTCTGCTGAGGGATGACATAATGCTTACGAGTCTCCTAATTAAAACTCAGCAGTGGAGTGATTAGCAATCACAACTCCACTCTTCAAATATCAAGATCTGATTTGCTTGGCTGATCAACAACAAGGTTTCTTCTCTGCCTGCATCTCTCAGAGCAAGCAGTGCCTCTCTCTCTCTCTCTCTCTCTCTCTCTCTCTCTCTCTCTCTCTCTCTCTCTCTCTCTGTGTTTTAAGGAGGCTTTTGAAATGGAGGAAATCAGCCAAACTCCACAAACAGAGGGCTCAGGACGCCATTTACGTTGCAATACTTCTCACTCATTTTTTTAGAAAATGTTGACTGCCAGTAATCATAAAAGGGATTACACACCGCCGCTGATGAACGCTTAAAATGTTTTCAGTTTTTTACGTGATAATTCATCGTGGGGAAGAAAAAAACAAAAAAAAAGAGAGAGCCATCAATAACATTACTTATGGCAGCCACCGAAATTAAACTTGAAAGCTGTTCCCTGGTTGCGCAGAGGAGGGACCGCTTCACAGACACAGAGAGAGAGCAAGATGGCTGACTGCACTGACACATTGTGAAAGCACGCCTTGCCATCCTAGGTAATAGATTCTCTTTGCTGTGTGACTCCCACCGCTTCTCATCTTCTGTGACAACGCCTGCCAATCAAAGCCCAGGGAACATTCAAGGGCTTTGACAATATCTCCTCACCTTGAAAACTCATTGGCTTCATCACAAGACACCAAGTGACACCAAGTAGGCATCAAAAAGCCATTAGACATGGCAGACAAAGAGGTGGCAGAAAAAAAAAGGTGACCTCTATGCCTCTTCTTCGACAGCTCTCTAAAAAAAATTTGCATTAAGAGCATCCTTTCTATATGTTTGAAAAACAAAAACATCAAATGCCAACGATACTGGGAGGCAGCTTGAGAGTGTGGGATCTGCACTGCATGACAGCACTAAATGCGGGCAGGTTTTATCATCGTTTGAGCGAATCTGCTGCAAAACTTGTAAATTTAGCCCTTGTGTGCACTGAATAAGCGATTTCCCGGGAAACAAATGCACCTCTGCTGCTGATGTGAAAGCATTTAATAGAAGAATTTGAGCTGTCTTTTACATGTGAAGGCCCTGCAAATGACTTATTTGGAAACATCAGTTTGGGTGTTTACCTCGTACGATTCCTTTCTTTTCTATGCAAAACGAGAAATAACAATGTTACACCACATCAGCCGAGTGATTTGCATTTTTATATGATTCATGAATACCCTGATGGAGGACAGGGAGAGATTTTTCTGCAGTGAAGCATGGCCTGAACCTCAATTTCTAGGATAATTATATGATGCTATTTAGGAATTTGAAGAAGAGAGAAGCATTTCCTCAGTTGAAGACAGATGACCTGTCAGATGCACCTAATACCATGACAAAGCCTTCAGCCTTTAATCTGCACACTTCCTCTGACCCATGCTATGACAGAACCAAATAAAGAACACTATCTTTGTATCCCCCTGAGACAGAGCAGTGTCCTCATATGCTAATGCGAGGCAGTGCTGAAGAAGAAGCTCCGAGGGCGGCCCAGACAACTCACAGGTCAGTGCTAATCTTCTGATATATGGAGCCTAAAGACCCGGGACACATCCATCACACGCCGCCGACGGCTCCCCAACCGAGCGAGATCTGCACCCACTAAAGGGTTAACACACACCCCCAAAGAGACCTCTGATGATCCATCACTCAAGAAGCAGCTTCCTTTTGAGCCATGCGTCCTTTAACAACACCGAAGGGGGAGCTTTCTTAGCACAGGCTCTGCGATGAGTGCGTATAGAGTCAGCGTGACTGCTCCAAGCCTCTGTTGATCATTAAACATCCATTTTAAACCAGTGGGGGAAAGTTAACTGTCATTTTAAACGCAGGAGGTGGTGGTACGGAGGAGATTTTTTTTTTTCTCCCTTGAATGTATTTTCTGGAGGAGCAGGAGCGAGACCATATATCCATCCATCGGGTTAACTGCCCTGACGCACAGTCATTCGTTCCAGTCATCTGTCTTTTTATCTCTGAGGCGAGCCGCAAAATGGCAATGTTGGGCTTCTGCAGTTCAATGAGAAACTCACCCCGAAGCACTATGTTAACAAACAAAGTGCCCTTTACTTTTACTTTTTAAAATTATTAAACCCGCCCCTCTTTTGTGTATTCTTCTTCTTCTTCTTCTTCTTCTTCTTCTGGCTACCATGCAGCTTCAGTTTTGTTCCAAAAAAGACAAAAAAAAAAAAAAGAGAGAAAGTAGAGGCCCCTACACAGCATCACTAGCAAATGTCAGGTTCAGGTGTCAGCCCCTCAGAATCAGAAACTACTTTCTAGAACATTTTGCAGCAACGTTCACCCTGGAAGGAAGCCATCTAAGAAGGAGCACTGATGCCAATTTCTTCACCGAAAGCTGCCTCGACAGAGCAGGATGCGTGTACCTCTCCTCTTCAGCAGCTTTTTAATAATTCGAACAAACCAGGCTCGGCTCAGCACACCACAGCATGGTTTCCATTCCACGCTCTCACTTTTTCTTGACTCAACAAACTTACAACACTTGCTGTTGTTATCGCTCCTGCCCTATCCTCCTACACATACACAATGCAGAAGGTGCTGTTCTCCTGGCGTTCGTCAGAAGCTGCTGCAGGAAGACACTGGAAATGACTAACAGGAGAAGATGAAGCCCGATGTAAGGTCAAAAGGACAAAAAAAAGAAAAAAGAAATTACACAATTCAGCAGAAAACGCACCGAACATCACAATTTGATTATACGCAACTGATTTATTTCTCTCACTGGACCAGTTTAATCAAATCTGTCTCATGCACCATTTTACATCAGCCCCTCTCTCCCTTCTCTCTGTCCATTTGTTTGTCCAACTTTTCACAGCGAGCGTGTCAGAGAAATTGAACAAGACAGCTGTCAAACCCGCCCGCCATGACTGAAGATGGCAGGTGAAGTCCTCTTTTTTCCCCTCCTTCCTGCTGTCTGGGTTCAAAAAACTCCTACTCTTGCCTTTTTCTATAAGTTTTTTTTTTTTTTTTTATGTTACTGTGTCCGAACAAAGGAAGAAGGGGAGGGGAGCAAGCTTTCTTCTCCGGCAGGTTGGGGAGCAGTTGGCTCATGTTATTACCCAGGAGCGGGATGACCATGAAGGGGCCACCGACCCCTACTGCGCTCCCGATGGCATTTACATTCCCTGTCTGTGAGTAATAACGTCTCACACGCTGCCCTCTCTTTCACCATTAACCTATGCTGATTGTACATCCAAAGTGAGGCCATGCACAAAGACAAGAAAGCACTTTTTTGTTTCTCTTTGTGCTTGGTCGAAATGAGTGTTTATTTTCCCTCCAGTAAACTTGCCTAAATGTGCAGGGGAACATTAGGCCATGTATCACAAGACAAAGAAAAGGGGGGGAAGAAAAAAGAAGAAATTCGTCAAAATAAACAGTGTCTTACTGCATTCTTTCACTGACAAACAACAGCTGCACAGAATGGGAAATCACTATTATCTCTGCGACAGAAAAACAATCAGACACCGCGAGGTACTCAGAGTCTCTCAGCTTGAATGCTCTGCGTCTTTACATCCACACTTATTGGAGGTGGAATTAAACCATTCATTTTGCAAGTAAGCCCTTGAAAGCAAATTCATTGTGGAGTATTTTCAATAGAAACTTCTGCAAGCAAAATACAAGTCAAAATATGTGCGTAAACATGATTTTCGTCAAGTTTTTTTTTTTTCTCGCCGTGGACCCAGTGGGTTCTCTTTGTCCTTGAAAACAGAAATTCAGACCTTTGTTGACGTTCTGTGCTCGCATGGAGAAATATGGAGGAAATATTGTAACGGGCTAAATCTCTTTAACATGACCAAGTCTCTGAATGGCGTCCAAAAATTTCCACTAAATACATAGCTTTTGGCATAAGATTACGGCCAACCAATTCTCCCAATCCACATTAAATCTGTTTCCAACACTAACACTTGCTTCTCTCTCTCTCACACACACACACACGCACACACTCACACACACACAACCAACTGCAGTGTCCAGCAATCCTTGTCAGTAGCCTCCACCAGCAGCAGCAGCAGCACTCCTTCAGAACAAAACTGCTTAGAGGAAGGGGGCTGGTAGCTCAAGTTCTCCCTATTGAAATGCAGACACTTTGATATGGAAATTGGCAGTTACAAAAAAACCCGCTAGAATTCACACTAGCATGCATTGAAACCATTTGCGCAATGTGAGATGAGATGGCACTTCCTCCCAAGACAACACAGACAAATGGACCAAACCAGCACGTCTGGGGCGGGTGAGAGATGGAGTGAAGGTAGAGAGGGGTGAAGAGGAGGGGTGGAGGGAGAGAGAGAGAGAGAGAGAGGCGAGAGAACATTTGTCCCCCTCCTCCCCTCCTCCTCCTCCTCCTCCCTGAATTCCTACAATCCACTGTCCCAGCATTTGTTTCAAGAAAAAGGACTACAATGTGAGCTAAAATGCAGGATTTTTTTTAACTTAAACATCCATATTTAGCAGCAAAACACCCCAATGTGGAACAAAATCACCCTCTCATCATCAGGAATCAATGATGGGTGTAGCAGTATCAACCCATTTTTTTTTTTTCTGTCTAGGCCTCCAAAACACAAAAAAAACTTCCCCGCCATGGTTGAATTTGCGTGGTGGCAAGTCAATTTCTCACACTGTGCGTACATCTTATATAATGTTTCAGTTTTCCTAGTTCAAACAGAACTGCCTGATGCTCCAGTTTGCTTTTATTCCCCAAAACAACTGGATTCGACAAAGTCACCATCTCCGCTTCTCTGCATGAAAGCTGTTATGTAAGTATATGCCAAGGAGGCTCTCTGTTCCCTAAGTTGTCAGTATGGCTTATATAATGTTGCAGCACTGTGCTGATTTGGCATTGACAATATGGATTAAGTGTAAATGTTATTTAACCTTGATATTTCAGTCCATCGTGGTCATGCTCCCCTGAGGCTTCTTGCTTAAGTCTATGCGGGCCCTATCTCTAAAAGCCTCACGTGAGAATGAGATATGGTTCCCTCAGCCTGTAAAAACTCTGGGTCTGTAAGTGAGTGTGTGTGTGTGTGTGTGTGTGTGTGTGTGTGTGTCCCATCATCACACATGGCTGGCTCAGGTCTGTGAATTATACATGCTCTGTGAAATGATCTTATTTTATAGCCGCAAAATGGAGAAGTAAATGGAGACAGTAACTGACATCCAACTACTTAGCTCCTGGTGTCCTGAGCTGGGTGGAGATGTTTGTGTGAGCTCAGTTTTTTTTTTCACCATGTTATCACGCTGATTATCATCTTTGAATATTTTATAATTCAACTCCCGTTTGTTTATCACAGGCTTTTAAAATCACATCCTGCACTCTCCTTTTCATGGTGTTCAGCCTAAATTAAAAATAAGCCCTTTGACACCTACAGAAGAGCCTTTTCACACGTTTATCGTGTTATTATTTGAAATGATATGGATTTTTAAGTATTAAAGTCACATTTGGATGATCTTCGTTGCCAAGCAACTTCTTGTTAATTAAAAGTCTGGAGGCTCCAGACACTACAAAACAACTGCATATACTACGGGCTGTGTATTGATCTCAACACAACAGTTTTAAACTGCCGGTCGGACCCGTGGGCCCGTTTTTCTGACATTTGCCTGATCATATCCCGGGAGCTTAAATAAATGGTATTGATTCAGGGAAGCATAGCCCAGCATCTCCTTTAAAAGACTCAAAACATCCGCTTTTAAAAGCTACTTACAGTGGGTACGCCGTGCCAAAATATGGATCCCGGCATGGAGTGTGAATTTCAGATCAACACCAGGAGCCCCCCTCCTCTCCTCTCCTCTTCTCTCCCTTTTTCAGAAGAGGCCCCCAGAAACTAAGCAGTGGGTCGCACAAAGACGGCTGGGGCTCGGCTGCATGCTCCAGTTTCTTCTTCACAGCGGACAGATGGTGGGCTTTCCAGTGGCAGGTATCTGTTCAAGCCGAAACGTCCGGGACCGGACGAATACCTCCATGGCGAGCGGTCTGTTCAAAAGTAATGATCGTTACTTGCCCCCCTTCCTCCACCACCTCCTCCTCCTCCTCCTCCTCCGGTGCGTGCACCCAGGCTCCTTCCGACGGGAGCGCTACGGGTAGACTGCATAAAAAAGGATCACTTCAAGGAGACGAGATGCGCCCCAGTCTCGCTACAGAATCAAACTCCGAGCACGTCTTCAACACTGTCAAGTCTGTCTGAAAGTCTCCGGCGGCCTGGTTCACAGAAAGAGCCCGAAGAGGTATGATATGACTTGCAGTCTGGCTTTTCCGTGAGCTCCCGGTCGTTCCCTCTGCGCCTCATCCACACGCCGTGCAGACAGTCGGAGCTTCAGCCGGACTGGAGGCAAACGAGGCGAGGAGAAACGGCGCACCGGTCCCCTGCTCTGCAGCAGCTGGCTGTGGATGGCAGCGCGCAAAACCTGGAGCGGAGCGCCGCCAGCGCACGGACTGGAGCCTATTGCTAATTATGAGAGCCCGCATTCAAGCTTCCATTAACCCCTTATCTGGTGCTTGCTCACATTTCGCGCATGTGGTAAAGCACAGACAAGGTCTGCTGTGTTTTTTTTTGTTTTTTTTTTACGAGATTCTCGACTCAAACAAACCCACGAAGACCACTCCTTAAATCAATTCCCTGCTGTTTTATCGGAAGAGTTCAAATGTTGCTTAAAGCAGCTTATATAAACAGCATCTTAGTCTGATTTCAGTATTGTGGGCAGTGGTTTGCACATGGATAATTGGTATTTTATAATAAAAAATACTAAGTAATGAGGCTAGCGTAAAACTTGCTTAATTGGGCTAGTTCATAGAGTTAATTAATAAATTTAGAATACATAAAGGTGAAAAAAAGAAATTCGCCTTTCATGAGAAGCGTTGGACTTTTTTAACAAGAAGTACTCAACATAACAGGGTCAAGTTACCAGAGAGAGAGAAAAAAATTCTCATGTCTGCGCTCAAAGTAAGTAAAAGTTCGGTTCATCTAATTAAATTGTGGAAGCGAAAGATTTGGTGCTTTTCTTTGTCTTTGTGTGATGAAACGGAATATCTTTGGGCAAGCTATTTGAAGAGGTCACTTCAGGCTTCAGGAAATTTTAATGGAGCATTTTCATCCCCCCCTGACTTTTATAGATCAAATGATTTCTTGATTACTCCTAAAAATGGCAGATTAATTAATACTGAGAGTAATTATTGGTTGCAGCCCATGCTGGACAAAATGAACAACCAATGAGAGATGATAAGAAGGAATGTAACAGGGAAATGTAGGCTACCAAATGAACAATGATCAATGAACAAAATGATCACAAAGAATGAATGCTACACCCAGCCAGCAAAATAAGTGTAACACACACTGTATGAAATGAATCAATAAAGAAGGAGTACCACCACATAGTTTATTATATGTAATATATATATTTAAAATATTGTATATGTATATGAATGAGCTTGCTACTCAATGAAAGTTAACAGCTATACACACCATGTACAAAAGAAACAACACTCACTATTATAACACTATTCATACAAACATTTGAAGTAGACGACGATGATATACATTTTCTGCAAACATTTAGTGTTCATTCATATGCTCAAGGCCAGAAACTAAAGCATTCGTTGCCTTCCTTTGAATTTTATTCCTCTAAACATGGAAAGACATCTAAGACATTCAGAACCACGATGCTGCACTGAATTCTCGAGAATATATTCAAATACATCTCATCTAATTATAAAAATACTTCACAGGTTTTATCCACTGTGTCGTATGTTGATAAAACCTTTGTGAATTAAAATAAAATTAGCCTCACATATCTGATTGCATTTTCACTGAGGTAAAAGGGATTTTTCTTTTAGAAATATAATTCTCACAGCTATATGCCCATTGTACCGTACAATTATGTAAATGTACAACAACTTACACCAATACCAGTGTGTTCACAAGTTTTATTAAATAAAGTGAAATTAGAACATTTTCCAAGGCATGTTTGTGGTTTTCCTAATGCTCTTGGCAACCATGGTATCCACTCATTTCTGTATGCTATAAAAATTAATTAACAAGCTCTTGAAGTTTGCTTGAGCTGTAATCCATCACGGCCAACAAGAAGTTTGTTCGTTTTTTGCCAATTTTGCATATTTTTGTGATGCAGTCACAAAAACAAGACTCTTCAATCAATCTGCCATTAAATTCAAATCCCACTCAACAGTAATGAAATAAAATTTTCAAAAAAAAAGGAAGCATCTCAGTATTGACGGTGATGCATTACACATGCTTCAGGAATTTGTTAACTAAATTCTTTAATATATAGGAATTAAAACATTCAGTGCATGCCAGGAATGGTTGGGTAAATACATAAAAATATTAAATAACAGTTGCATAGTTTACAGAATGGTGAGCTTGATGGAATGAATACACCCTTGAAGAAAATTGGCTGAGAAGTGAGAAACCACTCATGTGGTCTGCAATTTACTGCAAGTAAATTCAAGGAAATGTGAAATTAGTGTCCAAATCTGTCAAAAACAAGCACATCTGCTTCAATTTAAACTGTTTTTTTGTTTTACATGTGGCTCTTTTATGTAAGATGATGAGCATGAACTTAAACCTCCTGCATCATATCAGCAGACTAAAAACTAGCTTATGTTTGTGGATCTGACAAAAAGCCTTCCAATAAACTGCATAATGTCCCATTGAATCATTGCAAGAATGTTACTGTAATAGGAGATAAATATACCCGAGTGCTGGTATCAGTATCTTGTCTTGCAGGCACAGTCCTCATAGGAATGCTTCATGGATTTTTTATCCACTTCTGTGTCTTTGGTCATTGTGGGTTTTTTTTATTATTGAAGAATGTTAATATGCATACATGCATGTGCAATATATTGAAACAGTTTCCACAGATGCTTGCTATTAAATGGAGAGCTTATCCATGATGCAAATGGGAATGTTGTTGCATTAGCCCTGCCTTCCTTTTTAAAGCACACCATGTCTCCTCCGACGGTAACAATAGAGAAGGGGCAAATTGAATCCTGATTTTACGGTCGTGAGTGGAGACCAGAATTGTAACTGATTTGGCACCTAAAAACATGAAGCTATAACTGAGTTGACTGGGAATGATTCTGCTTTGTCGATGAAATTACACTTCAAAGCTGAAAGCCCATTAGGATTTCACTGTAAGCTGCAAAACATTAGCATTAAATTGTCATTTGAAAACAAATATGATATAATTTTAATGACAAACCGGACAACCGCATGTTTGCACACAGCAGATCCCCAATTATTTAGTCGTGATTTGTTGACTGCTTTGGATATGGCAGCTGCAGGCTACATTTTTTTTCCGTCTTGAAAAACAGGAACAAAACAAATGAAGAAATAAATGTATTTCATAATGTTCTGATTTATGCAGTCACAACACTAAGGCTATCATTAGTAACCATTACACAAATGTTAAGCCTAAGCAACGCGGCACAATAATGGTTCATGGGATGTGTATTTTTTTTTTCCTTGCGCTGTACTACCAGCTGTGTCCTCATTGTGAGCCAAAGTGTCTCTGCACAGCCACCTTTCCTTTCAGCCAACAAGCAATTTTTAATATGCTGTCTGAGCTCTGTCATTCTGCCTCTAAATATCATGTGAAGTTTCTGTTGTCATTTCTCAACAATCGATGTACTGGAAGGAAAATGATCTGCCCAGCTGGAAGCAGGTTTATGGTAACATTTTCCTCAGGTTTCTAAAGTTCAGCCCCATGCAGCTTTCCTTTGAACGTGATATTGTACTGTTAGTAGGAGCTTTCATTCTTCTCCAACGCTACTCCTATTTTTAGTGCCTCACTTTTCAGCATTGTAATAAAAGAGCTACCTCAGTGGTGCAAATTCATATTTGCCTGAGAAAAGTCTGTCTAAGAACAAACACTCGATCGCCAAGTTTGGAAATATTAATGTCCTGAATATCACTTCTCTTCCTCTCAAGAGCCAAAGTACACAGCCAGGTCAGTGGTCTCCGTTACACGTGGCTTCAATAAAAAACAGTCCCCTGGCCGCACAAGGGAAATATGAATTTGGGTCAAATTCACCAGGTGGAAAGCAAGAGGGATTAGTGCAGAGCTTGCATGTTTTCTGAGGCATAGTTTTACATTATAAAGAAGAGGGGGGCAGAAGAAAGTAGATGCAATGATGCTGATCCACTGGCACATATTCTTATTTAGAGAAACAATGTTTATGTATGGCCCACGACTGGAAGTGTAAACTCTCTATTTCATTTGAACTGACCCAGGAGAGCTTGACTTGCTGGTGTTTTATTCATTGTGGTCAATACTGTATATATGTAAATACACACAGCTGGCCCTTGTCTCTGTTTTTTTTTTCTTCTTTTGTTTTTCTGCTTTTTTTAAGGTCTGATAAAGCTGTTAGAAAATGCCTTGGTTTGCTTTTTTTTTTTACTGCAGTCTGTCATTCTCGCCTGTGTTCAGTGTGCAATCAAAACCTTAAGTAATGGTACAAGAGAGCAAAAGGTTTTGCTGCTGACTCATGCAAAGAGTGTAAATAAATTTGAGAGCGATCAGACTTTATCATAAGAACAGACTCCATGTTGTAAATTATAGGCCTTTATGAATCTCCTCTTTAAGCCAAGATGAAATTATAGCAGTGAAAAGAACAACATGAGCCCTAAATTTCCTGTATGCTGCCAACCTTTGCCACATTTGACCGTAGCTTTTGCTTATTCAGTTTGTGTTAATTAACACTGGGAAGAATAATACCATCCACTCTAGCACATTACATTACCTAGAATTGCTCATGGCTACTACTGCATTCTTCTGCATTATAGACTAACTAAAGTCAAAAACAAGCATCACACTGGCTCACCTTGTTCAGCAATACATGCAAGATTTGTGCTAAAACATTATGGTTGTTTGTAGTTGTGTAAATACATTGTTATTAGTTATTAAAATGATATTCTTTTATAATGCACAAAAAACACTGCAATGGCACGTCCTTTTGCTTCGAAACTGTACTCATGTTTCTGCACTTTTACTTAAAAAATAGCTGCAGAGATACAAGAAAACAGCAGCCCACAACAATATTGTACCACGTCTTCTCCACTTCTTGTAAATGTAAACTTCAGTTGTTACACTGGATAAAAGGAGTGGTATTTTTTTCCTCTTTTTACTTTTTTTTTTGTGGTAGTTTTTTTTTTTCGTGGGACTTTGCCGCCGCAGAGACCCCACAGAGAGAGACCGTTTCAGAATTCAAGTCCCTTCACCTCTACATGTTGTCTTTGATTTTGTCCTCTCATGCGGTGTGTGTGTTCACCCTCCAAATGTGGCGTTCACATTATGGACCAAAAACCTCATGCAATAATGTGGGGTGTCTCAACCAACATTCATGCGGTAAATAAGAGGGTAGCTGGGAATGCTGCGGTAAATTCGTCTCGAGTCATTATTAGGTGGTTTTACTCATTAAGATCAAAAGCCGCAAATTCAAAGGCAATCTCAAATCTTAAAGGGAAAAGCCATTTATTGAAAAAAAAGAGAGAAGAAAGGATCTTAGCGGAGTTTTTTGAGGATTGTCTCCAGGATTTGATAAATGCTCTTGTTCCATGCAAAAAGAAACACTCTGTTTCTGCTGCAGTTGAGAGGAAGTTAATTCTTCGCAGCATACATTTCCCAGCTTGTTGTGTTGAGCAGCTTTCTATAGTTTTGTAATCAGAGGGCAACATGAAAAAGGGTGGGAATTATCATGATCTTGTGGTCATATAATGGGCAGCTAGCATGATGGAATGGACTCAACCACAAGTGAACTACCACAAACATAAGGCATTGACTTAATTCAATGAGGACCAGTAGGATTGATTTGCACCAGCTACGCATAAATCAGTCACCAACTCAGCCTGCGTGTATGTTTTTCCTTAATTCTTAGTAACAACTAACTAGTTTCAAACTTACCTACTAAATCAGGTAGCACCATAACGCTTAAGAAAACATTAGCTATTAGGTACTTTAGCAACATGTAAAAATTTCCCTGGAATGTGATACACTCATAATATGACTTGCAAAACTTCCTGCCAACAGTTGTAAATGTGTTACTTTCTTTTATTTATACAAGCATGCAAGAGGCATTATGTTCTTCTGAGTTAGTAATATACATGTAGTTTAGACTGACTGATAAAATATCTAATTTACCTGTCAGTTAGCCTGATATATTTAGCATAATGTTTTGCCAACATTTGAATGCAGCTTTTCTGCAAATGCTTAAGGGCTGCAAGGATCCACATGAGGTTGAAAAAGTAGATTTACTGTCTGAAGTATTTTCTCTTTTCTTCTCACTCTGGGTCAGAAGCTAACATCAGTCTCAGATTAGCTAACATAAGGTTTGCTACAGTTACACTTAGTGGGTGTAAATAGTGGAACGAGTTTGTGTGGTGCAACCCGTTTTAATTTAGTTGTAAGCAAATCTCTAGTAAACACTAAGACAATAAAACTGGGCTACCTTTGTATTTACAGAGAACTGGTAAAACTGGTGTTTGCTCTAAATCAAATGTAACGTCTGAGCCTTATAACAGATGCTCAACATGTGAATTATTTTTAATTTTCTAAGTTGTTTGTCTTGTTGACAGAATAATAGGTATTTCATCCCTCCCTCAAATATTTTCTTGTGAAAATGCTTGCAAACAATACAGAAAAGCCAGCTAATTTAGAAGCTAGATACCTTTAATCATAGTATAAACAGCACCCTTAATTATTCATTTGAGCCTCTAACATTGCTTTGAAATTTCAGAGCCCTACAGAATATTCTCCCTCCTGGAAGGTATGTCCTCCATTTTTTTCCCCCCTCTTGAGACTTGTGTGGACTGCAGACTCCGCTGACAGAAGTTAGATCAAGCATAGAAAGCGAATTCAGCTCTCTACAATAGATAAAATCTGACAAGCAACATGGATCCAGGCTTGTCTCCTCTCTGGATCTTTTTGGCTCACAGAACTTTGCCTTTACCCTGTCCTTTGGACGCCTGTGGAAATGCTCTTCCATGGGGAAAAGCACCGAAACAAATAAATGTAATGTTCTACATTCACTGCTTTCCAAGTGTGTTATTTGCTCCAAAAATATCAGTGTGCCTCAGCCTGAAAACAAGCTTATCTGGAAAAGGCATCTCAATTTATACTTGAGCATTTGAAAGCGTTTGGTAAAGCACTTGGGAACATTTGTTTTAAATTAGTTTCCAATGACGAATGTTTATCTAAAAGTGTAGTTATAAGTGTTTTTGCTTGTTGCGCCTGCAAGTCGACTCTCTTCTACATAGACGCTGAAAACACAAATGGAAACAGATGCTCATTGTTCCAGTGTGAAAAGGCAGAGAAGAAAGGACCGGAAGAAAAAAAAGATTTACAGCATCTAATGATTCCATTCAACTGCAGCTATACTTGCCAAGTTAGACCTTTTCTATAAGGAAAACACAGAGAGCAGAATAAATGTGTAATGCTACAAGCAACTTACACACAACTCGCCTAGCAGAAAACATTGTAGCTGAATAAAGTAGTAAATTTAATTAAATAACATTGTATAGCAGCTGGTGGTTAACTTTTTAGGAAAAAAGGAAATGGGTCATCTTTGCGTTCCAGTGAAAGGAACCCTGTCACTCAAGAAGGAGTTCTGGGACTGCCTCTATTTTTAGTACCTGGAGCTCAAACGCATACCGTACAGTTAAACCCGGACAGAAACACAGATGCAATAAATAATAAATCCACCAAACAGGAAGATATTATCCTCTCAAGGGTTGGTTGAAAGTCATTAATTTGCAAGGCAGCTCACAAGGAAAATAGGGTAAAATAAGCCATTAATGCAAAAATAAAGGCGGAATAGATGGAACCAGACAATCTTTAAAGGCTGGTTTTGGTGTTTGAATATTGTCCTTTACCGTTCAGAAGCGTCTGTTCCATTGCCTATAGTATTTCACATGAAGAGTTGTTTTTGTTTGACATTCTAAAAGGCTGAAACATGAGGCGAAAAAACATGAACATGAAGCTGAAACATGTTGCTTTCAATTTTCTAACACTAATTGTAACTTGTAATCTGCTCTTGTAGCTGATGGTATCATTTTTAACCACCATCAGACACAAAAAAGGGTACTGAGTAGGCTTACAAGTTTTTGGAAAAAAAAAATGTTTTATTGCTTTGGTCCGGCTTAAACAGTATTTTTAAAGAAATAATGTGGTTTGGGGTGGATTTACTAAGGCATGTTTACACTTCAATCAGCCCAGAATTGGCCTCAGCATAGGCCACATGGTCCATACATTAGATAGTCCCTCTGCTGTCTCATACCCAAAAGTCGAACAATGCTCAGTCTATAATATGCACATATATATTTGAATTAAATCTAGTTCATTGGATAGCAAAGTAGCCATCCAATGAACTAGATTCAGACATACTTCCATCAGTGATTTAAATCAGTATATTTTATATCAAGGTTTAACTATATCTCTGTTGTAACTGTGCATGTAAACCAGACAATTGTGTGAGTGTCGACAGACAGTGTTTTAGTGATCCACCTTGTTTTCCTGTTCTTGAACTTGTTGGGCCGGGATAAATTTCACTTTGCCATTTTGCCATCCTCATTAGGTGGTGCAGTAAGCTCACATAATATCCTGCATTGCTCCACCCAAGTTTGGAGAGGCCTCTTAACCTCATATTGCAGTGGTTGAATTTTGTATGGACTTTCAAGAACAACATTTGTTTGAGTTCTGGGTTATAAGTTTCTGACATTACGATTTCTTTAAAAGTTATGATTAGAAAACTGATTACATCTAACATTTACTTTGGCGCCAAACGAAATGTTCAGTGCCTGAGAAAGCAAACAAATTCAGATTTCTCAGGTCAGCCAAAGTCCGCTGTTAAAGGTAATTAAAAGGGCATTTAAGAAATTTATAACCCACATACAACCACCTCTGCAATCATACAGCTATCTTTAGTCATCGCTGCCAACAATCCTACACATAGTTTAGGCTGAGTTATGAGCAGCTGGGTGAGAAAAGTCCTCACCTACTAGTTTTAAGTCCATGACAGAAAATGTAAATTTCTGACAGCAGACATTTCTTGTAGTTACATTTAAATAAAAGCCAGCATTACCTCTAATTGAGTCAGTTTAGCTGATTAAGCCATACCATGTTTGTTTGCATCTGAAAGCCCAGTGCTAACACTTAAAAGGACAAAATTAGCCTGGTAACCATCTTGAATGAATGCCTGAGCACCAACTAAGTCTAAAAGGAGGTTTTCTTTTTCTTTCAGCTCCGTTGACACCGTGTGAATGCAGCATTAGACACAGTGGCACTTTAAAAGCCTCTTGGGAGCCATAGGTGCTAAATGCTAACAGAACAAACATTTTTTTAAGTCTTTGTTTCAAGGTGTTAAATGTTATATTTGTGCAATAAAGTAGGACATGCCATTAAGTTTAATATATGGACTGAAAAACACATTATTGCATTTTAGCTTTTCAGAGATTATTAAAAGAACTCCAAGCAAATGTTTTTAGCGCTCGAGCTGGCCAGTAAGTGTGTTCTTTGTTGTGAGAGGCTTATAGAAAACATATTTGGATCCAAGGGATCAATAACTGTAGTACAGAAATTAAACATCTGTCAAAAATAAACCCTCTCCATCTTCATTGCTTGAAGACATGCATCCAATCGATAAATGAGTAATTTTTTCATCCATGACAGCATGAAAATAAAAAAACCCACTGCCATTTACAAGTTTGAGCACCTTTGTGTTAAAAATTACCTTCACGCTCGAGCAAATGTTCAGAAAACATGACTCATTTCTTGACTGCCACTCAGCCGTGGAGGTCATCATCTCTTCACTGCTCCTTTCTGCACAGCGTTGCCTCAAATGATGATCATGGCATTTCACAGCCACAGCTATGGCAGCGTGGAGAGAGAGCTGCGGAGAGAGGCTGTTGTAGCACAGGTTTCAGGCAGCATGTGCTCTAAGTGCAGGCTCTTGTTATCTGAAATGCTACAAATTGATGGAAAATACAGGTACAGTGTGCTACCTGGTGGGAGCAGAGGCAGAAGTATAGTATGATATTGATTTGATGGCTCCATTATGAATGGTATATTTCTGCCATGAAAACACACACAGAAAAGAACACTGTTGTTTGGCCTGATAGAATGCACTTATACACTTTTATGTTAGTGCTGTTGAAAAACATAGTTTTTTTTCTTAAAATTTGTGTTATTACAAATTTAATAAAGGTCTCTTAAGGAGGTATAGCAATGTTAAATAAATGTAAGAATATATAGGTCCGTACTCCATTAGTCTGACTGACGGCTTAGCTGTGGTAAATGTGAAGTGGCAGGGAGTTACTTTGGCTATTTGCAAGACGAGAGCAGCAAAAGGTTTCTGTTTTTTCCAAGCTTTCATGGCAACCACATCACTCTGGCCCCATGTCAGACATATTTGACATAATTCAAGAACGCATTTCATGCCATGACACTTGTCTCAGGACTAAATTAAGACTGCACAGCTGGAAGAATAAATTTGCCAATCATGGCGACTGTCAAAATCTCGTAGTTCTCGAGCATTGAGAGATTTATGCCTTTCATATCGGATTGTTTCACATATCAGTTTTTCTACCTTCCCTTTCACATGCATGCCATGTGTGGAGGTCTGTGGACCCACTTGTGTGTGGTAGCGGGCTTCTTGCGTATGCCAGACTGTTAGACGATGGAAGACTGGGAGACAACGATAAAATGTTCATATTAAAAGCATTTACTCCTCTCCAGGCGCCAGGCTGTCTGACACTGGCTCAAATTGATTCTTAATTGGGTTTGTATGGACCCTGGATCTACTGTTGATGAACGCGCTGAAAAGTGGACATCTACAGCTTCGACTCGTGCTCCCCAGAAAAGTGATAACACCAACTGATCTAGAAAAAGGGGAGAGTGACTTTTTTAAGATTCCTCGCCTCGTTTTAGAAAATAATAATTATGAAATGGATTATCCGCACATCTTGAGAACGGATTTAAAAGAATGATCCATCATCTAGGCAAGGCAGAACAAAGCTAGTGACTCAAAGGGATGTCATTACTCATCACAAGACACTACCAGTTGGCATTAACCAGCTGTGTAGCTAGATGTCTTTTTGGGCGATTTGTTTTTTTTTTAGGTAGTAATAAATCACTCAGAGTTGCTGTGGAATGCAATGCAGTCCTCTGGAACAGCTTGGTCTTGGTAGACGTGATTTTCTGTTTCTAGGCTGACATTCCTCATTATCTATTTTGGCTTGCCTTGCGTGCACACTGGGTCGTGGAAAAGGCTGGTTAAAAACTGAAGAGTTGAGGGGGAGAGGGGCTTGAACGCTCCCCTGTGCCCTCCCACCGCCACCCTCTCCAGCGAAGCTCAGCATGCCTCTATTTGAAGAGGAAGGGAGGGAGGTTATCCTCTACCTTTGCCTTGCTTATGAATTTTTTTCTCCCCCGGTCACAGAATAGGCTTGTTACCAGAGCAAGCAGACATAGAGGAAAGCCACGCTGCAAAGCTTTATTCAAGCTGAGGGGAGAATCTGCTGTGGATTAAGCTTCATCCACAGTCTGGTCTGGTCTTAATTTCACTCCTTTTTGTGCAGTCAGACTGACGGGGTGCTTCTGATTACTGTCTGTACTGGAAGGCTCACTGCAATTTGAACATTGTCAAGAGTCCATAATAATAACAATAATAAAGATAATAATGATAATAATAATAATAATGTGTACCACTGCAGAGTAACATTATTTTTGGAGTAAGCAATAAGAGTTAATGGAGATTGAGACATTATTCTGTTAGGCTTTAATGCAAAACTGATTACTCACAAACTGCACATGTCATCATAATGCAGATTTAATCAGTGTGAAACATTTATAATTTCAAGTTTCCAATGGTGATTCTACCATATACAAGTGCTGAGTTAAAAATTCAATGGGATTTAATATGCCTCCATAGACTTGCATTGGTTTATATAACTCAAAATTATTCATAAACTGTAAATGTCCCCATGAGCCTATTAACACTTGATTACTGCGCAACACTAGGCATCCTAAATTTGAATGGTGATTATACTAATCACAGCAACACAGATACAAATATAATGGAGGTCAATAAGGCATCATAGAACATAATGCATAACTCAAAAAAACTGTAGATACCATCCAAATGAACTAATTGCCAGACACTGCTTCACTTTAAGCGCTCTGCATATGATATTAAAGAACTTAAAATAAAGTTGATTAGTCTGCAATACCAAGCATTTCAAAATTGTATCTGAGGTTGTATGTAAGTGCTTATGTGAAGTAAGTGGGAGTAAATGGTGTACTCCAGATTTTAATGGCAT
Organism: Acanthurus tractus; assembly: GCA_029783725.1. Taxonomy (NCBI): domain Eukaryota; kingdom Metazoa; phylum Chordata; class Actinopteri; order Acanthuriformes; family Acanthuridae; genus Acanthurus; species Acanthurus tractus. The sequence goes on from JAQNCA010000004.1 coordinate 14,316,172, forward strand.
TTTCAAATTGTAACCACTCATAAATGGTACATGTTATTATAAAGAGCTCATATACACTTAAATGATGAGTTATATTGAGCTTTTTCAGATATCAGTTTGGTGTGTATTACATGCATAGCTAAAATACAATGTACATCTTTATGGAGGTGTTTGTGATTCTTAATTATTCATAAAATGCCACAGTTCATGGTTGCTGTAAGAGAAAATACCAATCAAAGAGGTCTTTATATAAATATTTTATGAAAAAGTGGAAAACTAGAATTACTAAAACTAAAAAGAAAAAATTACAAATGTGTCATTATATAAATATATTTGTAGGCTGAATGGTGTTTGAGCCAGAAGTGAAAATAATAACTATGCAAGACAATATGAATGAGATTGCTGCAGCATAGCGTTCCCATTAAAAATGGTAACAAAGCACAACAATTTTGGCATAATGAACAATTAAAAAATACACCCTTCAATGACAGAAGGAAGCCATGAAGCAGGTCCATGACTCAGCCACTTGTTTCTAAAGTGTTTGCAGTGCAATCTGCACTTGTAGGTGTCGTAAATTGGCCGAGGCACCTTGGGTCAGCAGCCTGCTGGGGTGGTCTTCCACCAGCCCTTATTCCAGGGTGGGCTAACGTCAGCCTGCAGGCCCAGTGTGCTCGTCAATGTCGCTTTGCTGCTTCTATTCTGGTCGCCAAGTGGAGAGGAGTAAGTGGGTGAGTGGGAGTTAGGAAAAATAAAGAAGAACCTGTTGCAATCAAGGTTTGTTCCAAACACATGGTGGTCACTTCATTTTTCAGAGCAGTAAAAATGCATTTGAAGCAGAGGGGAGGAATTTACAAGGTAACACTGCAGAGGGGAGAGGGATTCACAAGCTGATGTTGTGAGAGGGTCATGTCTGATCTGCAAAAAGCCTCGGTGAGGGCTCTGTTTATCTGGAGGGAGGAAGTAGCTCAGACAGCCAGGGCTCCCAACAATGATATCCCTCCTGAAGCAAGACCTACAATTTAGCACGCTTTTGTTTAATCTTTGTCACTGTTTTAAAATGTCTTAGTCATTAATCTCTAAACCAGACATTCATAACCACAACTGTTGCCAATAAAGCAAGGTTTGGGTGTTTTCCCGGCAATGGGATTTTTGTTATATTAATCTGCCTTGTATTTTAGCCATTTTTCATCTGTCTGAACAAAGGAGCAGAGTGTTGCCAAGCCTAATGCCCAAGTGTTTCTGTTTAGAGACCTCCATTATGAGTCTCTCAGTTTGTAATGTAACACATTTTTTAAAAGGAGGGTATTATGTTATAATTACACCACATTAATTAATATGCAAATAACACATAGTTAAACTGCAAACATATTACTGTTAAAATAATGAGCACCAAGTCAGGATAAAAAAAAAAAAAAGATATTATTCACTGCAGATTTCTTTCCATTCTGCAGACAAAACATTCCTATGTTGTGTGATAACCAAAACTCTATTGCAGGATGTGAACGCCCCTTTCTTTATATTCCATAAATTAAAAAAAAGATTGTGATCTATTTGTTCCTTTATATCCCTTGTTTGGTTCTGCGACATTCTTAGATCCCTTGTGTAAAGTCACATTTGGCTTTTTATATGTTTTATTGCATTCCAGCTCTAACCAAATTCCTCTTGTGCTTTATTGGGTAGATGTTCCTCTGTATTTTTGCTGAGAAAAAGCCGCCGCTGCCAGATTTGTGGCCTGTTGTGGTTCAAAAGAACAGCACCACGGGGAACTTCAGAAAAACTCACTCGAATTTCAGTTTTTGAAATACAGTCGTGCCAAGGGGGCAAGAGCATCTCCCAGCCCAATATTTCAAATCAGAGATAGAGTGGTACTTTGTTCTGAAAAGAACTGGGAATGGCTTCCCACAGAATAAAGAACAAAACAACACAAAGTCCCATGTACAATAGGCCGGCTGCATGTTGCTAGGTGCACGTGGTAACTGGCTGACACTTAAGTAACCCCTTGACAGGTGCTGAAGTCTTATGTGTCTGAAGGGCAGCTTAGGAGTTTTTGCTTTTTTACAAGCCCAGCCTTGGTTTGTTCACTCCACACATGACAGTGTTGTACAGTGCTTGGGCAAATGGCATGTGCGACTGCACTCCATAACACTCCACTTTCCTAAGAGTGAATAGGGCCATTGTGAACTTCTGGAACTAAGTAACCATTTACAGTATCCATTGTACAGCATACTACATTGTGTAGTAGTATATCGTCCATGTTATGTCAGGGTGCGTATATGTTGTGAAAGAGTAGAAAATGCAAACTGAAAAGAG
>JAQNCA010000004.1:14330445-14347026 GCA_029783725.1 Acanthurus tractus
TTAATCACAGGGGTGTCCACATACTTTTGGCCAGGTAGTGTAAACAAAGAGGTAGATAACAATCACGTTCATATTAAAAAAAAACAATTTCTGACCTAATTTGACAGTTTTCTCAAAACTGTACATTGCAAAAAAAGGCAGTGCTTCGTTGTGTCACAAAAACACCAGATGTGGTGTCAAATACAAGTGATGTGATCTCATCTGAACAAGCAGTTCTGCTCTGTTCAAGAGAACAAAATGCGTGGTAAATTGTTTAGAGCAGCACATGTAGTGAATCGAGAGCCGTGTGCTGAACAATCCAATATAATACAACTTATTGTTGCACTACTAACAGACTGACAGAATAATATCAGTAGAAGAGGTAGAAGAGGTAAAAAGTAGTAGTAAATGTGCCAGTGATGGTGTGGAGAGGCTCTCACAGCATACAAAGGGAAAGTTGTTAGTGTTCATTGGCCCGGCAGCTCTGCAGAGGCCTGAGGATAAGCCTTAAGCCAGAGCACAGCAGATAGCCAGGGGTGAGGTGAAAGCTCAGACAATACGGTTAGGCTCCGAGGCAAGCATCCTGCTGCAATGGCAGACTACACCAAATAATGTGTCACACAGCAGTATGTTGGGTGTCGCAAACAACGGGACCCTTATTCACACTGTCGGGAGAAGCTTCATGGAAAGAATGAGAAACCGTGGAGGGAAGCGTTTGAGAGGGAAAGAGAAAAGCAGAGGGAGGAATGAAAATCTCTTGAGTGGGATCTAAAGAGTAGGGTAGTAAAGGTGTGATGCTGCTGGCATAAAGAATAGATCTAGATTTCTTTCTGTCCTTCCCTCTATAGGAATTGAAAGGGCCTGGCCGGATAATATAATTGGTTCCAGGAGTGGGGGAATGATGCGGGGAGGGACTTAAACATACCCCAAGAAACCTGACAGTACATGCCGAAGAAAGAAAAGAAAAAAGGAAAACAAAATAAATGCAAGTTGACAGGCAAAATGGGGGACAGTTAGGCTTAGTGTTATTACCATGACAAAGAGAAAAGAGCACAGTGTCTACTCCCCGCATGGAGGGTGAAGAGGTTTAAGGACAGAGCAGCAGGAGATGAGGAAGTGGCACACTGTGCTGTGTGTGTATCAGGCTGCGGGTGTGTGTGTGTGCGTGTGAAGCCGTCACTCTCTCCTTCTTTCTCTCTCTGTCGTGTGTATGCATGTAATCATATCTCTTGCAAGGCGTAGCACTTTGTCTGCTCTGATATTAATACTCTGCAACCAGAACACAACTAGGATGGCTCGCAGAGGCTTTTCTCCTTTTCTATCGACAGCGGTGATCAAGCGTGTTTGTTATATGCTCACACAAGGCCTAAAGTGATGTTACAGATTGAATCAGCCTGCAATACAGACAACTATCAAAGACTGATAACTCCTAAGGGGCCCTTCAGGCATGCAGGAGACTGATTACTCCTCTGCAGGGCAAGAAGTGACATCATCCTTGGCTGGAAGCTGTTATGAAGAGGACTAGCAGAGTGCATGCTTCATATACCATCTTCGCATGCTTCACACACAACTCCCAGCATTAGTATGGAGACTGGCTCGTGTATCTTTACGCAGTTGGCTGTGCCTCTTTACATCAGCCAGCCACTTCAAACAGCAGAGGACAGGGTTAATCCCTCCCTATGGTAATGCCCAGAGGTTTCTACAGAGATGCAACTTTTCACTGTGCGAGCAATCCTCAGTGCCAGATCTAATGATACGGGCAGATGAAGCGCTCTTCAACATTTTCCTCCATTTAATATTAAATAAAACTTAATTCATTAGTAAACAGTGGGAAGAAAATAAGTAGATGAATCCGGTCTCAATTAAGATTCAAATTACTTTTCCAGGGGGCATAAAAAATGTTGTTATAAACTACTGCACGTTACCAAAACAAGAAAAAGGTTGCAACCCTTTGGTTTATTTGTTGTTGTTGTTTTTAGGATTTTTTGGCTTTTGAAATTTCAATATGAAATCACATTCTGTGTCACCAGTTTTTGAAAAATGTAATTTTACATTCAAATTAAAGAACATGCGGTTTTATAGCCTCTGCCATTAGTGTATGAATGCGTTATGAACGTGTGAATGTTTACATGTAGTGCTAAGAGCTTTGAGTGGTTGATAGACTGGAAAAGCACAATACACATGCAGTCCATTTACCATTTACACAAGCATAGTGGAAGCAGAAAACTGAAAGTAAAAGCTAAATGTTCTTTTAAGCATAATTTTGATACATAAGATTTCAGTGCTGGAAAATCCAGTAGAGTCCCTGGAACTGACAAAATGTGGTAAAGGCTGATCAGACAAGAAAGAAATACCTCATGGCAGAACACTACTTAGAGGTTTACACACACCATGTTATTATCTTCAAAACATTATCTTTTTCTTTAACTGTCTCTTGTGTTCATAAAGAGCCACAATGGAATTATTGTCTCTTTTGTCAAAATGCAAAATGAAAAAAAGAAAAAAAAATCCCCAGAAATAGAAAAATATAAACAGCATTATAAGCTAGCTAACTTTGTTAGCATGTGTTTGCTGGCCAAAATGCCTCTGCAACTACAGTAAAGCACATGGATGATAAAACTAACATGCACCGGTGCAGTTTTATGACCAGTTGACTTCAGCTAGCTTGAAAGATAAAGGCAGGTGCTCATGTGTGTTAAACCGTCGGGGTTTTCAGTTAAGCTAGCTGGCCTCAGTTCCTCTGATTGCTCCACTGATGTTACACACACACACACACACACACACAAACCCTGAGCCAATCACTGCTCTGATACACCCATCTCATTAATATTTCTTTTAGGAAAACAGGGAATATCACAAGGGAAAACAACAATAATGTGCAGCGGAAAAATAGGGAATATGTAAATGATTAAGTATGTGCTAAAAAAAAAACAACTGGATCATAAAAGGGAATAGACTGTAAAACATAAACCTTATGTACTGTATTATATTGGTGAATGATTAAAAATAAAACACAGTTTTGCATCTAACACCAGTCAAAAGATAAATTAAATGAAAAGGATTTTTAAATATAATTTAATGATTTAGCCAGTAGTATTTTTTATGGCTTCAATCACTTATGTCATTGACTCCCCAAACAGTTTTTTACTAAAATGGTCAGTTTTTAGCTCCACAGAAAGCTCTTGAATTTTGAAAAAATGTAATAATTTTACAAAAACATGAACAACTTTTAAACAACAGCCAGTGGTCACTTGAGCAGCGTGGCTTCCCCCTGGGTTATCTATTGAGTTAAGTAATGTGGTGCATTCTTAATGGCCAGCATTCCTCCATCTGTTTGAGCCTTGCAGACCCTCATCAAAATATTACAATGTTTTTAAAATGAAAATTGCATGGTTATCAACAGCTGTGACACAAACAGGCTGGTTGTTCATTTTGTCAATTCCTGGACTCAATTATCTGATTAGGCATTTTGTTTTCTTGTCTGACTCAACTGAGCGCTGCAGAGTTAGACCCACCAACATGTGTTATTTTCTCTCGCTGGCACAGACTGTTGTTTGGATTTTCTTGCACAGGGAATTAGCGGAAGCAGCAGGTTCTTGCACACCATATTGCCCCAGACAGACAGGTTATGTTTTCCTAACCTTTTGTTTTTAAGCACCATACAGTGTGGCAAAAATTCACTCTTCAGCTCTAGAAAAATCCACAGTAAGTGAGCAGCAGAAACAGTTGCAGCACAGCTCAACACTTCGCAGTTTTACTTTGTGAGATTGACCTATCAATATGAATTTCATTTCATACAATAAACTGAACACCTGGGGCTGTTTCCGCACTGATTATACAGTAGACAGCCAGTGTTACCAGACACCTATTATAGGAATTATGTTACTGTGAAAAAGACGTGGTGACAACATGCAGCGATATGGATTTTTACATAAGGTCTGCACTCACAGCAGTTAAGTAAACCGCAGAAGTTGTGTTAACAAGAGACCTGACAGCAGCATTAGTCAACTGGACAGTGTTGTTGTGTTATACTCATCATGTCCCACCTCCTTACGGCCCAAGTGCACTCCTTGACTTGCTAAACAATGTTAAGTGGCGTTGTGGGCATCGTGTTGAGCATCCCAATGCAGTTTACAGCGATGACAGTCGTGTCCAAATGTTTATCCAAACACAGCGTGATGGTAAGGACAAACTAGAGGGTGTGAACTGACAAATGCATTGTGTCATTATCAGCATGACATGTAACACAGCTGTGGCATGGTGCGGTGAGAATTATACAGCAGCAAGACATTTAAGAACGTGAGCGGGGCAGGAATGGTGGTGCTGAGTCCTGGGCCTCCAGAAATATGAGTGTCAAAAGATATTTCAATCACAATTATTGTGTTTTTGTAACCACTTTTAAAAACTGTGACTTATTATTAACTTTCTGGCTTGTGGTTATATCAGTCGTGAAACATCATTAAAATCATACTTTACTTTTAGGGAATAATGAATGTTTGCAAGATTTAGCAAATAAAATGCCCTTAAATGGCACTGGTGTCAGCATCAGACCTGAAAAAATTAACAATACCAACAAATAATATAGCAATATTTAACTCCTTGACATCAATGATTTGACATATAACAACTTGTACAATTTTGGTTCATACAATATCTAAAATTTGCTGAATGAAAGTGAAGGAGATAACACTTTCCAAACTGGTATAAATATATTAATCAAACCAATGGCTGTGAAAATGTAATTATCTTGGTTTAATAAACCATAAGGTTTGGTACCATACCCTTTCAGTCTACGCCGTGGAGACCCGCATTGGTAGTGCTGTTTTCTTAAAGGACATTGATGTGTGTGATTATTCATGTATGTATGTGCTTTTATATATATGTAACTTTTTTTTAAAATTTAAATACCAAGGTTATTATCTGTGTGTATATATACATACATATGTATATATATATATACACACACACACACACACACACACACACACACACACACACACACACACATACACACACACACACACTTTTGCTGTATATATGTACATGTATATATATTTAAAATTTAAAAAATGTATCACTTACAATACAGACAGAGGAGAACATTTATGTATTTAAACTGTCAGTTGATTCATAATGGTAGATGATGCTACTTTAGGTGTAACTCATAAACTCACAAGATATTTTAAATTAATGTACATAAGTTATAAGTTTGCATATTTTGTATAGATAGGAATAACTGCCATGTTTTGTAATTTTTTTTTCTGATAATATTATTATTTTCATGTGTAGATACAGTATTTCACTGCTCAAATTTGCAGACTCATTTTTATTAAGTTATTTTTAAATTATTATCAACAATTGCTATTTATACCACAACTTTATTTTTATGGACTGTGTTTCACAGTGAAAGGTACAGTAGACAATGAACTCTACAAAATTCAGAGGGTTTACACTGAAAACGTTTGTCATAAGGGCTTGAAGCTTTTAACTGTTTTACCTGTGAGAGAACAAAAGGTTACTTTGTCTATTTTTGGAAGGTTTTATTTATAATATAAAGGTTAACTACGAGACAAAGAAGGCAGGCACAGTAAAAGAAAAAGTTAACAGTCTTCTCATCTTTTATTTTATTCATTCGTCCTCTCTCTCATCAGACAAAGGTTAACCTTCATTTGTGGCTAAAAGGAGGTTAAAGCAGAAATATGCACCATCACTGAAGAGACAATTAGATTTATGATGTAGCAAGAAAATTAAAAAACATCCCCAAAAAAAGCCTGACATTCTTTTGGCTCCCCTGTCAGTTTGCATTAAGTGTGATCTGTACTCTGAGCCAAACTCTGCACACAAGTAGAGCAGCAGCTTGTAACCCTGAGCAGTAGGGAGCAGTCTCACTGTAGCCTATATGAAGGAATTATAAAATCTCAGATCTCACTTGTGAAAGTGAGAAAGCTAAATTTAGGTCTAGCGGCCATCATTCACCCCGAAAGCAATTTGAAATAGTCAAGCACATCCAACTCTCTGACCAACACCTGAATGGTAAAAGCTTCTTGGCACAGTTTGCCTCTACTGCAATTTGAAAGGGGCAAAAGAAAATTTTTACTTTCTTTGACATCTTTTGCCACTTTGCACCCACATGACAGCTGTGTTGAAGCAGTGACAGCATCATAGCAGCAGCAGGCAGTCATATTTTTAAACACACAAATTTATGCTTAACACTGCACCCGCTACTTACTGAGTAATATTTTTTACACTCCTGTAAAATTGAATCAGCATGACTGTACATTTCTGACCACGCAGAGGAACTAATGATTTTTTTTTATTTCCTCCTCTGAAAAGGAAAAGCGTTTTCTTTATGCAAGGTTTTTCTTCATTGTTGCCAATGAATGGGATTTCCATGGAGTCCAAGGTTTCTTGTATTTGATTCTTGAGTGCTGTGCCAACTGCAGCGTACAGGAGGTAAAAAAAAAAAAATGAAAGAAATGCATGCATGCCAGAGCCTTTAGCTCACGTAACAAAAGAAAAAAGGTGTTTTCACATGTAAAACATTATAATGGAAACACGCACTGCGGCTGCTGGAGAGACAGATCATAAAAAACCATACACACATCATTTATATACAGTATCATCCTCTTGGACTTAAGCTACAGATTTTACAAAAGTATTTTTTCCATTACTGTATTTTTATTCAAATGTAAATTATATGTGTAGGTTTTAATATATAAATACACTAAATAATAGGAGATATTTCTCCCGAGGCCCTACAATTCGCATATTTTTCCTCTGTGGGAGACATGACACTGAGCCTTTTATTTTTAACACCATGCATGCAGTCTCTTTGATTCCTGGTGCACTGTGAAAAGCACATCCTGGGTCTTCTGGTGATGTAACACTCATGGGGGTGTGGCTAACAGAGCACATCCTCTGTCTCTTCAAAATGGCAATAAGGACAGTAAGTAATCAAATTTTTAAAGACATATTTTTCCGCTTTTTAATTTATTGATTTTAGATGTGTCTTTTAAATTAAAGATTTTAACTTGTATCCTGTGTGTGCAACAATGGGACTTCTTCTCATTTTCAGTCATCTTCCATACTTCAATGAGTGAGGCAGAACAGATTTTGATCTGTGCGACCGCATGATCAGCCTATATCCTATGTCAGGCCGCACAAAGAAGTGGACTGTCCGCACCATCCGGCATTTCTTTGATGTTGCTGCCACAAACAGCTGGACCCAGTGCAGGTCAGACCACCAGGCCTTGGGGAGACCTGCAAAGGAGAGGTTGCAGTGCAGTGTTTTGATTTCAAGCTGCTGCTGGCTGAGGATATGCTGTCCCAGACACAGTGTGGTGCAGATCGAGTTGAAGATGAGTCCAGGAGTGAGGATGGGGTGAGCACTTGTGGGAATGAGGAATACATTCCCAAAAACAAACAGAGGTCTGTTGAGCCACAGTCCAACACAGAGGTGAAAAGGTACGGTGTGCCTCATTTGATAAAAATTGAGGAGGAAGCAAATTCTTCCAGGGGCAGGAGCAAAGGATAAAAAGGGGAAGACTACATCCGAATGTACTGTTTATGACACATCACAACGTATGTCTTGATTTATTTCCCCAATTTCATCCACTAAGCAGAGTTTTGACTGATTCATAGTAATTCCCTATAATAAAAAATGTGTCGTTAAAATAACGTGTGGATTAATTATTTTTTCAAAATGTATTTTGTACTTGTTTTCTATATTCATCAAATGAGAAAGAATGAAACAGAAATGCAGAGCAAATGAGAATTTGTATCAAAAAACAAACTGATGCCTTGTAATTTTATTGTGTAATGGTAAAAAAAAAGGTCAGATTTCTGCCATGAGGGACATGTAAGAAAACATAAAAATAAAATTTTTGAAAAAATCTTTGAAAATTAACTTTTAAAAAAATCTTTGAAAAAAATCATTGCTTTATGTATATTTTTAATTCAAAATACTTAAATTATGTTTAAATGTTTCTGTCTCTGTTCCTCATTGAGCATCTTGGAGTGCGGGAAATAAAACTCTCATCTCCTAAAATAAATGCAGCTTTCTTTGTTTTATTGATTTATTTATGACAAAGTGCTCACCAAATGATCAATCCAGCAAGTCTCTACTTTGCTTATAAAAGTTATAAAAATTTCAAACCTGCAAACCTATAATCAACTACACTGTAATGCTAATTGATGTTCATTATTTTCACAGATTTCGTCAATCAGATTTATTGTACCTATGTTAAGTAAACTGACTAATCTCGTCCATTTTGACATCTGAAAAACTCTAAAAAAAATGTATCATGTGTATAAATATATCATTTCTAAATTGCTTATTTTTCACCAATCATGGAGGCAGCACAAAATAGTATACATTTTTCATAATTAATGTGTTTTTGATCCATATTTGCTATCGTATCCAAACTGTCAATCAGGCTAATGAATAATAATACCACTTATACAGGTACATTACAAACCTTTCAGGCTAATACTTGTTTTGGTTTAATGTTTGATTTCAGGAAAACATCAGCAGAAGGCTGTCAGAGCTTTTGCATATTCGCCAGCAGCACGTCAGACAAAGACAGAAGTTAAGATGCTGCTTGGCAGGATATACTCTATATCTGCTGGAATTATAGACATATTAGACACGCCGCAGGCCTGCTCTTTCCCCCTCTGGAAATGACCCGCATAGTGTAATTTAGGAAACATGCAGTACGGCATAAATGCTCCACCTTCCCTCATAATCCCTCCTGCTGAAGATTTTCAGGACACACTGAGCAAACCGTCTGCACACATACACAGCAATGAGGCTTTTATTCAGAGCCAACTGAGGCTGTGTTGTTCATTGTTTGATGGAGATTTTACTTAAATCCACCGAACCAAACGTTTTAGCAGTTCAGTTATAGTAAGACTGGCTCTCTTAAATTTTATCTTGAATGAATTCTAATGACAGTATTTTTGTCATGAGATAAATTTCCTCTTATGTTAACTGCAATTTTACCAGTCAAATTTTTGAATGGGGTAGTTTTTGATTTAAAGAAAGGAAAGTAGAGAATGAAAGGAATAGATATAACACTGAGCAGAACTCATTATTATGTGGCTCTTTATTTAGCAGTAGATAAATCCAGCAAGGTTGGCGCTCAGGCTAATAACTATTTCAAGTCCCAATAAAGCCCAAACATCTGATATGACTTAGAGAGCAGATAGAGGCTTGGCGAGGGAGCTTGTACAAAATGTTGGAAGCCTTTTGTCGGAGCCATCTTGCTGCAAAATCCCCACAGACATATATAATCATCCCTCCCTCATTTTATTTATTTATGTCTTATTAATGTTTGCGGATGGCACAAATGCCAAATCACTTGCTCCACAGCCAGTAATTTAACGTTTGTAAATATGGCAAGAGAGCGATTTCAGCAGCTCTGCCAATGTCTTCTAAAATCAAAGCTTTTATTACCTGGATTTGATAAAAGGGCAAATGTGGGAATAGTTTTGTTTCTTATCCAATCACATTTGGCTGCTCTGTCTGGTCCTTTTTAAGCAAATAAACCTGTGTTCCACTCAGTTTACTAATTAATTCTATTGCAACCATGAACATTTCTTTGCTGGAATGCATTCCAAAAACTGGGCTGCAAGGAAATGCTTGTACAAGCTGAACGCACAGGCCAGTGATTTACAACTACACAAGGTCCTCTTTGATAATAACGTTGCTTAGATCATGTTTTATATTCACAGGCAATTCATTACGATCCTTAAATTCACTTTTAAATATTTTCTGGATGCTTTAGGAGCGCATCTGCTGCCAGGGTGTCTGGCGACATTAAGGCGCAATTTGAAACAAATAACAAATGAGGTAATAGCAAAAGCATTTTTTTTTTCCTCCTTAAGCCTCCTGTGACAGCGTGATTCAGAATGTGCATTTTACCATTTTAAACATGTGCTTCAGAAAGACTTCACATAATATGTTAGCCCTTGTCAGTAATGTGCTGCGCGCATCTACACACTGTTGACCTTCAGTTTTTTACATTTGTGTTTTATTTATCAAGATCACATTGCATCTGCCACTTACGCAACCTCCCCTCAGCCAATCAGAATGCTCCTCCTTTGCCTTGTGAATGTGTATGAATCCATTGTAAACAGGCCCTTACATAAGCCACAGGTATTCTGCAACAGGGCACACTTGTCTTAGTGGGAGGCTGCGCACACATTATCAGCCCTAATCCTCTTATTTCCTCTCTCCTTTTAAAAACTTGTCTTTCCTCTCAACCTCATAAGAGGAGGTAGAATTTCTATGCTGCATGCCGTCTGGCAGCTGCTGCAAGCTCTCACTTCATTTAGCGGGGGCTCCACGAACCTCAAGGTCCAGAGAAACGCAAATAACACATGCTGCCGAAAATATAGAATGTCTTTTTCCATGTGCTGCTCGTCTGTAGCATAGGCTGAATCACAAAAAAGATCTAGCTGACAGAGAATGCTTTGAAGGTTTTAGTCATACCCGAATGTGCTGGTTTTCTTCTCATGCGCCTCGTCAAGGTTTCTCCCTCGTGCGTCTGGTAGATGCTGAGAGAGGATCTGGTACAAAGAGAATTGCAGATCAACTTCAGCTTGACAGTAGATGAATGCGGCCAAGCACAAAGAGCCTAAACAGCGTTGCCTGCACCTCGACATTAGTAAGAAGCACATTTCATTGAGCATCCAACATGCTGAGAAGAAAACTGTGCTTGTACATAACAATTGTCTTCAAACCCTCCTTTTGTTCTTGATATTTTCTAAAGAAAATGATAATAATAATAAGCTGTTTTATAACTGGTGCACTTATGTTGCTTGCTACTCGCAATAATCAGCAACAGTTATGAGGATATTATCAGATGCATTGGAAAATACAAGCGGACCGCTTCTAAAGGCAGTGAATGAGGCACATGGCTGTGGCCTGCAGTACAAAGCAAGCAAACGAGGCTTTGCAGAATTTAGCGACATCGAGGGTGCTGCTGTGATTGTCCTTGCCAGGCATGATGGTTCCACTATCTCATAAAGTGACATTCCTCCTGCGCTTTTCATGCACTGGACAACCCACAACCCACCACTCAGCAATAGTTCTGTGGGCTAAACAACAAGCTCATTAATGGCAGAGACTGAGGGAGGCTAGCAGGAGTCGGGCAAGTGAAAAGACTGACCACAAACAAGCAAATAACGGCACAGTACGCCATTCAGACAGAGGAACCGCATGCTGTTAGAGACAAGCTTAAAATGTCTGTGATATTTTTTTTTCTTCTCCAAACACAGCTGTGTCAGTTTCTGCAACTAAGATGACGATCAGAAGGCAAAAGAATCTATTTCTGACACTTCATGTTTGTTTGCACGGAAGGAAACAAGCACCGGACTACTTTCTCTCCAATCTTACCATGATGAAAAATTTTCTAAAATCGAAGTTTACATGTCATAAGATCCCCTTTTATCTTTGTAAAAAAAATAAATAAATAAATATATTAAAAAAGCAAAAACTAATTAGGTTAAACCTGATTTAGATGTTGTCTTGAATAATGCCAATAAACTACAGTGATTGAAAAGCAAATACTTTAATAAGACTGAAATGATTGCATGATCATGTGTATGGATGTGATTAAACCATTAGCTCTGCACGGTCGTAACACTCTCAATTTCTCCAATCAGGTGCAGGCTGCATTAACACTGAGCAGATGTTCGTGTTAGTTCAAACGCCATATGTGAAAAGTCTCTGTAAGCGCAATGACGGGCCAATCCAACAGCTACAATTAACCTTTATGAATACTGAGCGTAACATCTTAAATTCTCAGGTAGTTAATAAAGTTATAATGATTAGTCTTTAGAGGGGAAAATGCGATCGGCTGACACTGACAGGACAAGGCAGTTAATACATAAACACATTTTCATGAATATTTTCTTTTGCTTGTTGAAGTTGAACACAAAGTTTTGTAAAAAAAAAAATTACAAGTGACTTGGAGAAACTATAAAACACAAAAAATGTTTTACTTATTGATTGTTTTACTATGTTTAGTTTTTAGCAAATCATATTTTTTACAACTTATATATTTTTCCTTTAGTACTGCTTAGAGTAATATTAAATTTATTTTAGACTTTTAATTACTATTTTTTTTTGAAGATTCAGATTATTTAAACATAATATAATTAACAGCTTAATTATGACGTATTATTATAAATTAAAATATACCCATGTATCTAAAGTAGACTAGTTTAAATTAACTCTAACTTACTAGTTGCAACATTAAAGTGATGCTTATACATTAATTTATTAATACTGAAAATATATATAATGCTGAAAAGGGGCAGGACAGGTATTTAAATGTTCAGAAAATCAAGTATATTTTTATGCTATTACTTTGGTGTTTTTTAATTCAAGTGACATTTTAAATGCAGGACTTTCATCTGTAACAAAGTACTCTACACTGTGATATTACTGCTTCTTCTTCAAGTACCTATTCCACCACATAAACAGTCACATTTACTGTAAATGTTAAACTCTCAAACAACTGCACTCAAGACGACTGCTGCCACACACACACACTCATGCAATCCAGTTTATGTAACTGCCAATACAACTTACAAATTACAGTGTGTGGGATTGGATGTCACATTTCACTCTCTGAGGAAAAAATAACTCCCTCTGTATTTGCCAGGAAGATGTTTTTTAAAGCCACTCACAGTGAAACAGACAGATGTCAGCCGTTAATAGAAGATTTTAAGGAAAAATCCACAAAAAGAGACAGGAACATCAAAAATGATACAACACATCACTCCTCATGTATTGTAATAAAACTACAGGAAGTAAAAACTCCAAATTTCCATCTTTGAAAACAGCAGCTACAGCGAATGCATTGCTGCATTTCACAGCACAAAACCCATCAGCTCATGTCACAGATGAGCCGCAGTAAAGGGAGTCTGGTCAGCTGCAAGCTGGATGTACTTAATAAAATAGCCGCTGTGCGAGAGGAATCTAGGCCAGAGCATTTTACCACAATTTACCCCCACCATGCACTCCAAGGGGTCTCTTGGAAAAAAAATACAATATCCACACCATCCTGTTCAACTCTATTAAAAGTTATGCTGAATTAGCATTGTTCTTGTCTTCTCTGAGCGCAAGTCTGCACAAACGCTGCCATCAATCACAACAATTCCCCCTCTTTCATGCTTTAATTACTCCCATGAACAGTTTTTAATCAAATCGACAAAAATGTCAATGACTTCTCCCCTTCAGATGTTCTACATCCCCTTTTGCCCTCATTTACTGATTTCCTTGGCATATCAACTGTTTCTCTTCTTCGTCCTCTGTTTGTCTCTTTTGTTTTTCTTCTGTTGTTCTTTTTTCTTCTTCTGCACTCTCTTGACCATGCTGCAAATCAGTATCGTGCTTGAAACCATTTCCAAGAGTGAAAAAAATGTGATTATGTGGATTTGAATTGTCTCTTTTTCTTTTTTTTTATCTCCTCTGCAAATAACAGAAAACCCAGAGAAGAAGTTACCTAGTGCAAACCGAAGACATTACCTGGAAAATGAAGGGCCTATTTCACAGACATGGATTAAACTAATCCTGGTCTAATACAGTGAAAAAGAGAACTTTGGCTGTCTGTCTGTGAAACCAATCCTTAAATCTCATTGAATTTAAAATATCTGATATATCTGCGTTGTACAGCTGTTTTGCACAGAATGAGAAGCCTTTCAGCTCATCTGCTTTTTTAAAAGGATTGTGCTTCCGTGTTGATCTACATAAACATGTTTACAAGTGATTTGAGGAGCAAAAGATTTACGACAAACAATAAACTGCGCCGGTTCTTGAATTTACTGCGCATATGGTTTGAACCCTGCAAAACTTCAATACAGAGCACTCTCCCTGTCATATTTTCCCCCTCTCTCACCCCATTCATTTGCTTAAAATATTAATCTATTCCCTTTTATCAATTTCAGATGATATCAGACCTTTGCTGTATCGCTGCAGTGGCGGCCTCTACAGTTAAGCGTCCCCACAGTGTGATTTTCTGGCACAAGACAGAGAATTAATCACTAAATGAAGATGTACCTGTCCGCTGCATGTTCTTCTTACTTTTAAGGCATTTAACTGACACTTCAACACTGAGGGAGTTACAATGTGAGCTGCACATAGCCGTCAAACTGTCATGTCCTTCTCTTGTCTTTGCTTTCACACTGAAAATATTTCCAGGCAACCCCCAATGGCGAATGTTACAATTGCTTTAATAATTAATGATTACATGATCTCAAATGCAGTTTTCTGCCTTAAACATAGCGGACTGTGTGTGTGTATGTGGTTAATGCTGGCAGAGTGTGAAATATTTATGTGTTTAAGCCCTTTACAAACACTAGACCTCCACACAGGATACTACAGTCGATGTTAAAGCTCAGACATGATCTATGATGACCGCTGGGCTGGATATGAAAAATATTTGCATTGCTGCCATTAGACAGAGCCAAGTCAGTGATTCTGAGATCTTGTGTCCTTGACTGGAGAGTTGCCTTCATGCCGCATGTCTAGGATTGTTTGATGTGAGAACATTGCCCCCTGCTGATTCCCTTTTGTACACTAGTGTTGGCTGACTGGCACAAGACATGTGGAACGGGGTCACTTAAATACCGCAGATCACTCTCAACTTTGAGGACTTCTTATTTTTTTGTGTCACTCTGATCTCATGTCAAAAATCTGGTGTCAGCAGAAAATGTACTAAGATTTGAATATGATGCTGATAGATTGCTGGACTCCTCATTCTGAGGTGGTTGGAGAAATAATAAATAAAGTAAAATGAAATAAATTGCAGATAGTTTGAGCAGTCTAAATATTTCACTCATAAATTTATTCATTACACGACAAAAACAAACTAATGATTCAAGGCATCCTTATTCTCACTGCAGCATTAAAGTTCCTGCAAACTTGGCTTCAGATGTTATTTCTCCTTATCATTAAAAATTCAGGATTAGAAAGCAACATTCAAAATTAAAGCTCAGAAAAATGCAAAAACTTGTGTTTGTGTGGGTCGGTATTCCTAATGCTAAAAAAGTAATTTAAAAAAAATGCTTTGAGGGCTTTTAATAACATAACAGAAGGATCAAGAGTGAATAAAAGCTGAGCAAAACTCAGCCTTCACTGTGAACAATGTGTTTGAACCAGACAACTGCTGTCAGGTAGAAAAGGTCATAAGTTCAAGTTGCTCTGGATCCCATGTGGTTCCCATCTCATCCATCAGTCAGCGTATATTCAACGATGAACTGTTAATGTCAACTAGTTGAGTCATCCAACACAATGGTTAATACATTCTAAATAAACAGCAAAAAAAAAAGCCTGGTGAGAGTAATTGGTATTCTGAAGGCAGCTCTTGTTTCCAACTGATGATAATCTGTATTCACACAGTCTGCCATGTCAGATGAAAGCCTTCAAATAACAGTCAATTCTATTCAGTATTTCCTATCATGCCACCACTATTTACATTCTCTGTCAGAGCCCAAGGCTGCTCCCTGCCTGACAGTTGCAGGAATCACTCCTGGTAAGAATAAGAGAAACCCTGCTGTGAACAAAGTGTGAAAACAAGTGTTTTGTGGTAATCAGAGTCGGGGGCTTCTAATGCCTCATGCTCCCTACCTCGTGGCTGCAGATGTGAGGAGCCATAAGTTGAAGTGTCATCCTTTCAGTCTTAACACCGGATGAAAAACCTGAGACACCAGTGTAGAGATGAAACACCTCTGATGCTTTGATTTGCATCTTCCTGCTAGCAGGGGTCTGCGCAGGCCCTCAGCGTGATTCTTGTCCCCTCCCCAGGTGTTCTTAGTGAAGACGAGCCACTGATTGAATTTTGCTCCGCTACCTGCATGACGCTGCTGGATTCACAGTAAATACATTCAAAACAATGCAGTAGCTGCCTCCCAGTTTAATGCTCTTAAATAATAGGGCAGGCACATCAGTCTCACTAAACTATAATAACTTTAGCTTTGTATTACTGTGGGTGGCATCATGCTATTATTGTGAACTGACCAGCATTGCCTTAAGAGATTCTTTTCTGAGGATAATAAAGCATCAGCAGTAGGCCTCATCTCTTGCGACTCAATAGCAAAATTCATACTGCGATTCTGAGGAGCATCCCAGTTCTTTTGTGTGCTTGTAAATTGGTCCAGTGTGGAGATTTTAATTCAGTGTCATTATTATTAGTATTGTGTTGTGGTGGTATGGGGGTCCAGGCACATAAAGGACAATATTTTCAAAGCCAAACGCAGGTCAGTGGGAGTCCGTTTTCAATGAAAAAGAGCTAAAGGCCAGTCTGTGGCAACCCTGCTTTTACTCAGCCCATGTGTCTTGCTGGGTCAGCCCAATAGCACTCCAGGTCAGCTGGATTTCTGGCAGACTCCTGCTGGGAGAGGCAAAGAGAAACAAAAAATTGAATTCTGTTTCATAGAATGTTGCTCATTCTTTAAAATATTATGTGAACATCACAAGTTATGTGTATATATATATACATATCTATATCAGTATGTGTGCATAGATAGATAGATAGATAGATAGATAGATAGATAGATAGATAGATAGATAGATAGATAGATAGATAGATAGAT
>JAQNCA010000004.1:14353288-14375462 GCA_029783725.1 Acanthurus tractus
TATGCAATACTTTTTCATCTTAATTTTAACCATTTATCTATTAATTAAGCTAACTGGTTAAACTGCAGTCATGACCATTCTATGTAACTTTACCTATCATTTTGAAATTCTTGTCCAAAAGTTTAGCAGTGACTTTTAACTAACTATTTTAACCTCAAGTATTTAACAATTCATCGTCTATTTGCTTTACAGTCTAAGGAAAATGTTTCAGCATCTCAACTGCCAAATGCTAGTGAAACTCCAGCTACCGAGACGAAGAATGAAGCTATTACAAATAAACCAAAACCTTGGGTTGTGCAAGGTACACTGCAGGATAAAGCAATTTATTACAGTGGTTTTCTTTGCCTTATGTTATATTTTAATATATTTTCTCCTGAATTTTCAGAGATATCCACACCACTGACAGAGCCTCAGTCGAGCAGACGTCCACGTTTTTTAATTCCAAACCGCTCTAAGAGAAATGCTGTGATGAGATGCCCAAAGATTTTGTTCCTGCCTGGTGTCACTTCTCTGAAAGGTGCACAATTTATATTTTTGTGTCTCAGCATTCCTTAATGAGATAGTTTGAATTTTTTTTAAAGACACATACTTGTTTTAAGCAGAGATTGAGATCGAAACCACTCTTACATCTGTCCAGGAAAATATAAAAAGTACATTATTCAATAATGATAAACTACGTAGTATACTATAAGTACACTATGTAGTTAAGAAAAAAACTTGACAAATACCCCTACGGTTATAGATATCTTTTGCCTTTTGTTTCAACTCATTACAGAATGATACAAACAGAGGCATCAAACTATTTTGTTGAGTATACTTTGCTTGGAGCAAGGCTCTATGTTTCCACCATTTCCAATTGTTCTGGTAACTCAGCAACCAAGCTGTAGTTTTGTATTTAGCACACACACAGGAGTGGTTCTTAGCAAGGAATTAAGTGTATTCTCAAATATTTGAAACAAAAAGCTCCATATTGTATTTTCAGCAGGCAGTGCTGTCATTTAAAAACCTGTACTTGCATGTGTCTGAATAAAACTCTTCTTTTCATAGATTTGGAGGACATCTTCCAGCAGGCAGGCCTTGGACATAATTCACTCGGACTGACCCACCGTGGCCTAAGTAAAATATTTGGAACATCAACTCCCAGTGCTAGTACCATTGAGTGTTTTGACAGCAACGGGGACCGGAGGTACTCCCTGACGGAGCTCAGAGCTGCTATGGGCCTGTAAGCACATTATCGTCGACAGCAGTGAACAGTATTGGAAGGCCCTGTGGCGTCTGGGGGTTCGGCCATCCCAACCCTTCTCTGTAATTGCTGCACTTTTGTGAACTATTTATCGTACCGATTGTGGAACAGTGGCGCTGGCATGCCCCCTCTTCACTTCCCCTCCTCAGTCCATTTTAACACAACCTCTTCCACCAAATATGTGTTTAATTTTAAAGTGGATTTATTTGAGTACATGTGTGCAAAATATTAAGCTCCTATTTTAGTAAATTCCAGGGTTAATATGAAATAAACCTTGGACATAAGTGTTGTGAATTATTTTGAGACCTGTTTTTCACCCTCAGTTGAACCTGTATTTTATTCTGTTTGTTTGTTTGTTTGTTTTTTAATCAGTCTGTCTCATCAGGTTTAAGTTTTTTTTTTTGTGTATTTCGCTTCTCTGGAGGCTGTATTTGTCAGTGCATTGCACATGTCCCCATCCATCAACACAAACACGTGGTACCAGTCACTTGAACCTTATTTATAGAACCTGATAGAATTTTATGAATGTTTACAAATGACTACTGAACACAGAACATTTGTGATTCTTTGGTTCGGTTTTAGACATAGTCCTAACTTATTTGAGATACATAAATAAGCATAGAAGTCAGGACTAATGTATGTTGTTTTCTAAACTAAAGCTTTTAGATTTCTTTCTGTTCAGTGTTCTTCCCCTATTTTAGCTCTGGTTAGTTGCTACCTTTTGGTTGAAATTGTGTTTGGTTGATCTGTACATTGATCTCTGTTTTTTTTCTGTTTTTTAGTTATTTGAAGGGCTATGAACATTTTGAGTCATTCAGAAAGAATTTTGAAGTGGTAATTCATTGGGCATATGTAGCAATAACAAAGTGACAGATATTGCTTGTTTAAAGTTGCAGTAGTTAAAAGGCACCTAGATCACAGTGTGTAACAGGTAGTATAAGAAGCACTGACATCACTCTTTGATTCTTTTTAATCCATTTTTATGGGCCTAATAATATTGTATTTGCATAACAGATTTGTCATACTCAAACATTGTTGTATTCTGTAAAAAATAGTTTCAATGTATTATCAACAAATTATCTTGTGAAAGAGTTCAGGTAGGTAAAATTTACTTAATGGTCTTAATCTGAACATTGTACTTTTTGAAATAATTCTGTTGTGCTTTGCATGTTGCTTACAATGTAACATGAACCAATTATTTATAAACTTAACATAGTCAACTACTTGCTTTTGCAGGACAATGGTTAGTTGAGCTCAAAATGTAACAGCTATGGCCATCATGACATAGATTTTTGGATCCATACTGCTGCTGTACATGGGGGATTTTATGAATGTGTTTTTTTGTGTGAGCACCAATGAATAAACACACAATTAAAGATTTGACTTTGTGATCCATCCATTGTTTTAACTAAAAAAAAACGTCCAGTGGCACCAAAGAATGTATTACAAAACTGTTGCATATTACCGCATCACATTTAATCCAGTCAAACATACAAAAGGAGACATTCAAGATATTTTCACAAACATAATTACAGTTTTTGAATTGATGATAGACTCGTACAAAACAAAACCCTCTGTTAGACCTGTATTAATCAGCATTCTTGTCTAAATAGAAGTCCGTCACACATACCATCTTTCTTACAGTTATATGAGCTCTACAGAAACTCAAGCCAGAGCCCCTTTAGCCCTCCAGTCCCGTGACAAAAGCCCCAACAGCTCCTCTTCATCCTCCTCCTCTTTCTCTTCATTGCTGCCATCTGTTTCCATGTGTGTGTCTTTTCTGGGCAAAGGCTTGTTCTTCACAACATCCCGCTTGTCTCTCAGAACTTCAACCCTTTTGTAACACTCGATTTGTTCATCGATTTCGTCAATCTGACGTTCAAGGCGGCCCTCTTCGTCGTCCTCCGCCACGATGGCCTCTGACTTCGTGTTCACCTGTCGTATCTCCTTCTGAAACTCTTCCCACTCCTTGTCCATTTGATCTTTTGGTGCGTCGACGTTGCGCACTTTGGCATCTCGTACAGGATCGTCGAAGAAGCCCTCTGGTAGTGCCTCGGCCATGTTATCTTTCTTTTCCGTGCTTTTCTCCACCACATCTGCTTTGAGAATGGACCCTGAGTGTGAGATGCTGGGTGTGGGTGTGGGTGTGGATGTGGATGTGGATGTAGGTGGAGGTGGGATGGAGCTGTCAAAGAAATCAGCTGGTAGTCCTGCAGCTTCAGAGTTTTGAATAGGGGGGTTTGTGACTCCAGCCTGACCGGCCTCTTCGGCAACTTCTTCTCCATTATCATCGTCGTCCTCGTCATAAACTCCAGCCAGCAGACTCAAACCTGCAGTCTTTTGAGTAGAAACAGCTTCCTTTTCGCGGGGTTTCTCAAAGAAATCTTTTGGCGGCCCTGACGCCGACTGGCTCGAGACGGCTGTGGGTTTCGCCTTTTTCCCATTAACGTCCTCGTCGTCCGGTGCTTTCCTCTTTACTGGTTGACTCTGTGGTGTCGCTTGGTGACTCTTGGCTCCCTTCAGTTCAGCAACTTTCTCTTTGTGCTGTTTCCCAAGAACATGAGTTGGCCATAGTAGTTCAGACTTCACCTGCACATTGCACAGGACGCAACTGAGGTGCCCGAGACTGTTGTATTTAGCAAAAGGAGACTCGATGCGCTTTTTCTCTGTTGTTTGCCTTTGTTTTTCCCGCATTAAGCGCCGGAGCTCCTCTTGATTAACAACTTTCTTCCCTTTCTTCGATGTTGACATTTTGAAACAGTGCGCAGCCCTTAAGCTAGTTCGCTACCTGCTTGCTGCTTGCGATGAAGTCAAAGTGTGTCTCATGAAAATGACGTTGACTGCTTAAACTCGCGTAGTGACACGTTTGGTTGTATCGCGAGATTTGGCACTCAGCGGGCTAGCAAAGATGTTAGCTCAGCTGGCATTTCGTTACCGTTTGCCTGATTTCTGCCGCAAAGCAAACTGAATCGATAACATTTGAAATCGTGTTTCCTAGCTGCGATAGAGAAGACAACGATGTAGTCGTTTATTCTCCGTTTTTATTCATAGGCGTATGTTGATTTAGTGAGTGTTTCTTCTTTTATTTTTAGCATTATTTTCTGTTTTCATCGCCGCACCCACCCTATTCATTTTTTTATTGTGGGCTAGCTAGCTAACGTATGCTGTGGGATAATGCTAATGTTGCAGCAGGTGTAACGTTATTGGAACAGAGAACACAAAGCAACGAGAAAACCTCATCGCTGGCGTAAATAACTAAGAAATTCAATTGAAGCATATTTGCGGATATTTTCCATACTGACGGTCTCTCAGATTTATGCCCCATCTTTATATTTTGTATAGTCCAGTAGTTGGTTAGCCTGGAAGCCTACGGTAGTCATCATGACAGGTGAGAAGATACGCACCATGCGAAAGGACCACAACAAACTAAACAAAAATGAAGAGATAATGGACACGTACGATGAGACCTCAAACGGGACGATCCCAAACGGCACCAGTAATCATTTCAAATCAAACAAGGCTTTTCAGAAATCGGTCAAAACCTCGATCTTGCAACAGCAACAGCAGCTCAATGCAAACAACATAAACGGTAATTCATCAGTTGACACAATTGTCAATGATAATAACAAGAATCCAATAATCCTGACAAGTGAGGACTTGGCGTTCCCTGTTCATGAGTGCGTTTTCAAGGGAGATGTGCGTCGACTCTCCTCTCTCATCAGGACCCATAGCATCTCCCAGAAAGATGTACACGGTAAGCTTTCTCAAATTACCTGTTAAGGTTTTAAGTTATTTGTTCGAATCCATAACAAGAGGGGTAACTCCGATCACGTGTATTTATTCATGTTGGTATTGATGCAAGGACGTACTCCAAGAATCACCTAACATGCCTCTCTTTCAGGAAACACACCTCTCCACCTGGCTGTGATGCTGGGCCACAAAGGTAAATATGATAAATTAAACTATATTATATGCATCAGACTTGTTTTCTGATCTATTGCCATACACAGGACTAACTAAAATGAACTAAAAGCCGCCCAGAGGGTAATCTACAGTCCTTGATTTTGAGCAGAAAAAAAACACTTAATCTTCTGTGCTCCATGGTCTTGCAACGGTCATAATGTGGCTTTATTAAAGCATATTTGACATCCCTTTTAAAGGCCCTTTGTAAAAGCACTTAAGTTCTCCCTCCATTTTTAAGTAGTTTTCATTCTCCTGCTGCATACAGCATGTCTTATCTGACCTCTGCAGTGTTAAGATAACATACTGTTGGTGTGGTATAGAAGTAAAACTGTACTGGCTCTGCAGATACAGAATAAGTATGTAGCTGGTACTACTGTTGATGTTGACCCTAATGAACTAATTTAAATTTGACATAACATTAAGATCATTAGTCTGTCAACATCTTTTAAATAAAATCTTACACAGTTCATATTAAAAACTTCAAATTAACCTTTTTTCATTAGTATGACTACTCAAAATAACATGGAATGATATCTGTTGACATTACATAGATTTTACAATCATATAGGCCTAATATGATTTGTCTCTATGATATTGTTTGTTTTTTTAAATTCAGAATGTGCCCTCCTGCTGCTGGCCCATAACGCACCTGTAAAGATAAAGAATGCACAGGGATGGAGCCCTCTAGCAGAAGCCATCAGCTACGGCGACAGACAGATGAGTATGTTTCACTGTCAGCACTGCTCTGAATACTGAATACACACACTGCTTGTGTGTGTTTGTGGTCATTTCTAACCCCATCATCCACTCACTGTTAAAACATTTAGGTTGCAAGTTGCCTCCCTGACAAATCTATCAATTTTATAATGCCTTGGGATGATGTCAGCTTTGGTCACCATTTGCTGGATAGTCATTCTGACATCTGGAGGGGCTTTCAGCATGAATGCTAATAATGTAGCAGTATTGGTAAATGTCAGCTTGATGGCTGGAGTGTTTTATTGAATTGTTCTGCTATTTTGGAATGCCGACTGACTGATACTTTTTTTATTTAAAAAAAAAATACAGTTTTACCCTTTCTCATACTTAATAAAGAACTGAATAAATTCTCAGTGTAAATCAGTCTTAAAATTTGTTCTTTTCAGAAACATTTTTTGAGTTTTGAGTCTTTCTGAATACCCCTGTACAAGCTTGGCATCTCTGGGTTTGGATAGAGTTACGGCTGTCCTATGTGGAACAAAAGGAGTTGTGTTGTCCGCAGTTGAAATCTAGACCAGTTGCAGATACAACCATAAATGGTGGATCAAGAAAGAGCTATAACATTTTAGATGTTGATTTTTAACTGACAAAGCATCAACAGTGCTAGTTTAGTATTGAGGTGAATAAAATGTAGGTCACTGAAAATGTTAAAGTTTCATCATCATTGGTTTTTACAAATTGTGAGAAAAGAGGAATGGAGCCTAATACTGTTGGAGGTCACAGCATATGTGTAAATTTGTTCTTATTTTGAAGGACTTTTATATAATGCATTTAATTGTTTAAAGGTGGCAACTGCAACTGCTGCGGTCAGTCCAGCAAAAAGCTAAAGGTGGGGATTTTCTCTGAACACCCGTCATCCAGATGGGCTGGAACACAGCCTGAGTGACGGCTTAGTGTTAGGAAGCCCTGAGCTTAGAGCCTGGTCACTCCCCTGCTTAATGATGCTACTGCTTTTAGATCTGACATCCAGTGAAAAAGAGTCAAATGACATGTGAAAGTCAACAGCTTAAGCCTCTAGGATGTATTCACTGCTCTGTCCTTTTTTGTGCGGGAGGTGATGAGTGGATGAGAGAGATTCTGTATTCTTAACTAAGGATAAAAGAAAGATAAACTCCAAGCTAAACATCTAGTAAAGGGACGAAATACTAAATAATTTATCTCAGGTTTTGTGACAAAGCTGAGACATGTTTTTGCTGTTATTGCTATTTGCTAGCGGTGGATTATCAGTATCATCTTCTTATACAACTTGTGATGGAGATTGTGGGGCCCAGCAGCTGAGAAATGACCCGTCAACCTTGTTAGTACACGTACTGACTGACTGCGCCTGCTGTGGCAGGCTGGCTTGGGACTGGGACCAGCAGTTTTGCTCTAAGAAGGTCACATCGTTCTAAAGGGTGAAGGGGAGGCAGAGGGGGGGCTGGGTGCTTCCACACCACCAGCAAGGACAAGCAAAGGGAGACACAGCTTTATTTAGATTTAAATAACATGCAGCAGCACACAGATGGCTATCACTTAGTGTGAGGGACAAAAAGAGAATAATTTGTGCTTAGTATAAAATGCGTGGGTCATGAAACACTGCAGTCCAGTCATCAGTCATCACCTTTTACTTTTACACGTGTGCACACTGCGTCAGCAGCAGCCCGCTCACTGGTTGTCTGTGTGTGCAACGGCAAGCTGCCCAAGCGCAGCAAGTGCTTTATCAGCATTTCTCAGTCACGTCTATTCTCAGTCCATTATTTCTCCCTGAGTCAAGATTATCAGGATACATCTGAAATGCACCCATTTGTTGTGGTCCATCTGGTATTATTAAGTGCCTGCTGGTCAGTTTGTCAGAGAGAGTGCTGCACCACATGAGACAATGAGCTCAGCTGATCCATTTGAAAATATGTGTTATATTAGAAATGAGACTTCTCTGCAGGAATTGATTCGTAGCAGAGTTGTGATGCATCCTCATGTGAGGCAATAGCACACTCGAGTAAAGCTACAACATTCGGGTAATCACCAGAGTGTGATCAGCAACTCTGCAGTTTTATTTCTACCAATAAATCCTCTGTTATGTTGTTTATAAATCCTTCAGATCAAGATGTGAGTGATATATGAAATAAAAGTTATGTTGCTGTTTTAAAGCAGCTAATGCATTCAAAGATGATGCAAGAATGTCAGGATGTCCAGGGCAAATCCGACTGTATGTTTCTGTGCCTTTTCACTGAGCTCTTTTCTTTGTCATCTTTGTGTCCTCAGTTACAGCAATACTGCGGAAATTAAAGCAGCAATCCAGAGAGAGTGTGGAGGATAAGAGGCCAAAGTTACTGAAAGCTCTCAGGGAGGTGAGGATTACACTGGCTTCACTTCCACAGATGTCTCTGCCACACATAACTGAACTTTCACTCCAGGCTTTGATTTTGCATAACTGACTGCTGCCTGTCTTTGAGGATGCACATTACGCATGACGTGAAATCTTCATTGTATTGTGATTTTTCACACCCATGAAATTACAATTATATTAGTCTCTGTTGAATCCTTTCATAAGACCCCTTTGTATCCTTCCCATAGCTTGGAGACTTTTATCTGGAGCTGCATTGGGACTTTCAGAGCTGGGGTGAGTTTTTTTTTCCATATTTCAAACAAGGAAGTTGTGTACATGCCTTGCTCTCAGTGCAGAACAATGGTTTACAATATTATTCATCAACCACAGATGAATTCATTCACACTCTCTTTTGTATTTTAGTGCCTTTGCTGTCCCGGATGCTGCCATCTGATGCTTGTAAAATCTACAAGCAGGGAATTAATATCAGGTGAAACATCAAGTTCAGCTGTTTAGTATTTTAGGCTGCTGCACCTATAAGAGAATCTAATTCACTCTAAGTTTTTAAAGCAGCAAATTTGCTCATCCAGGTCGAGGACTTCTTTTAGATCTAAAAAGTAGGACGAAACCCTCTTCACTCACTCCCTCTCCTCTCTCGATTTAGACTTGACACCACTCTCATAGACTTCACTGATATGAAGTGTCAGCGTGGAGATCTCAGCTTCATTTTCAACGGCGATGCTGCGCCCTCCCAGTCCTTCGTGGTCCTGGACAACGAAGCAAAAGTGTACCAAAGAATACACCACGAGGTGAGCGAGTGGTGCGACCAGTTTCACGCTGTGTCGTCTGGTGTTCGACACGAGAAGCATTTCTAAACTGTCACTGTCTCGCCCCGAAGGAGTCAGAGATGGAGACAGAAGAAGAGGTGGATATTCTGATGAGCAGCGACGTCTATTCCGCTACTCTGTCCACCAAGTCCATCACTTTCTCTCGTAGTCAGATTGGCTGGCTCTTCAGAGAAGATAAAACAGTAAGCTTTATCATACACACCATTAATAAAACACCAGAACTTGCAGACAATGTGAAAAATTAGAGTTAACAAAGTGCTTTATGGGTCAAACATTAAGACTTTGCATGTACGCATCAGCAGGTCATAAAGGTGTGTTATATAGGCATTTTATCTTGCTATGGCCATGAGAGAACAAAAGTTTTATTCATTCATTTATCAGCCTACTTTAAAGTTAAACGGTCCTACTTTCAGACTGCATCTTGTTACATTTTTTTAGACATCAGCAGGAGTTACAGAATGACGCAAATTAAAACACCATCGACTACTTTTTTTTTTACAGGAGAGGGTTGGAAACTTTCTGGCTGACTTCTATGCAGTGAACGGTCTGGTGTTAGAGTCTAGGAAACGGCGAGAACACCTCAGCGAGGAGGACATCTTGAGGAACAAAGCCATCATGGAGAGCTTGAGTAAAGGAGGCAGCATCAGCGAACAAAATTTTGAGGTGAGAGAGAAAGAATTTAGTGTTCTTGCTCCGTCCGTCTGTTGTAAATAGTAACAGTACCCTGAGGACTGTGAATATGCCACTGACTGATATTTTCTTTTGGCCAGCCTGCAAGAAGACAGTCGCTCACAGCTCCAGCGCCCAACACAATTTCTTGGGAGGAGTACATTACTGCAGAGCATGGAAAGTAAGCACCCCATATTTTATCAGTCTTTAATTAGACATTTGTATCAGAGCAGGTGCAAGTAAATTTTGAGGTTGAAAGAAAATGTGAACATTAATGGATAATAAAAAGCAAGATCTCCGTGTCCTTTTTGTCACTTCCCACCTTCAGGCCACCACATCTTGGGAGAGAGCTTGTTTGTAAGGAAAGCAAGAAGAACTTCAAAGCTACTGTAGCCATGAGCCAGGATTTTCCTCTAGGCATTGAATCGTAAGTGCATGCCTTCCTCCTCAGATCTGTTCACAAAGCTTTTTGCATGGATTGATCCTTGTGAACACACATGGATACGCTTGGGATTGTAGAAAAAGGGAAGTGCAGAGACGAAACAATGGAGGCTCTGATAATTGGGCCAGCGACACAGAAGGGTTTCTCTGATAGTGTGAGGGAGCCAATGATGAGACAATTTCAGTTTAACAGTGTTGTGCATTATTTTCTGATTAAGGCCACCTGGATAGCTGAGCTTGGGCTGTTAAAAAGAGAAAAAAATACTTATTACTTTAATTTTCTGTGCTCTTATGCCTTACATCATGCATCTGCACGCTTGTGTTTTTCTTTTAAGTTGAATTTAAAAATATCATGGCATGACCTTTACATAATATATCAGAATTTTAAAAAATCCACTGACAATATCTATTGCCCAGTATTACTTAAAAATTTCTCTCTCATATTGTCTTGGTAAATTAACCAAGATATGCCCTGTGCAGGACATTTTACAGATGAGAAATTAACTTGTGCTCTCTGGTGGACAAACTATGTAATAGTAACAGATTTAAAGTTACATCCCCTCCCACTTTTTTCAATATTGATGTTTCTGTGATAAGCTATCTGAGCAAATATTAGTTTGACTGGAGAAGACAAACATTCTTAAGCTCACTGCTGGTTATCCATTTGCTCTAGTTTTTTTCTGGTGATGGAAAAAGGGTTTTCAATATATAAACAGATTAAGTCTAAATCCCAACAATTTGTTTTAAAGAAGAATTGTGAATGTGGTGCATTTTGTTGTTTGTTATAAGCAGGAAATGTAAAACTGAATGTATGTGTTAAGTTTTATGCGGCCAAGAACGGTGATGTGATCTCATTGCAGAAAAGCATGTTATACTGAGTACATGAGGATGTTTAAACAGGGCTTGTTTTTCTCTCTGCCTGTAATGGGTTACAGGTAGTGCTGCGATTTAATGTAGTTAATTCTCTTATCTCCTCTACTCAATGAACCTTAATGGAGCCAGTAATAACACCCCGCCCTAGCTAATGGTTTTGAAATTTGAGTTTGTTTTTCCCTTTTGCATTCTTCGATTTGTAATGTTAAAAACACATGGGACTTATTATTCCTAGAATGGTCAATTTTATGTCCATAATAACAAAAAAGAGATTAATGTTTGTAGGAATATCATGTTGCTTTGTAGCAGATCACATAATCAAAAGTCTTGAGAAAATAAATCTTATTGCAGTGGTGGTAATAATTCTCAGAAACAGTATTTTTCAGTGTAGGTGAAGAGTGAGTGAAATTTCTGTGTTGGTGTGATAGAAAACCAGTGATTGTCTGGACCCTTAGGAACAGGTTAAAAATGATTCATTTACTCAAGTATTTTTCTCTCTAATAGGTCAGAAAATAAATCTGAAAGATGGTTAGGTTAGCAGCATTTTTGCTTTTTCTACAAATCTTTTCAGCCGTGGAAATGTTAGTCCGTTGGTTCGCAACTTTTGTCCAGGCTGACATGTCCAAACAACTATGGGATGGCTTTCCATCAAACTGTCTTCTGGAAGTTACATTTCCACAAGGATGTGTCCCAATTACTTTGGTGATCCCTGGACTTTTCATAGAGCTTCAGGTTATTTTAATTCGTCCAATAGTTTGTGTTATGACAAATTAGTTGAAAACACTAAAAAGATTCCCATCAGCTTAGCTGAACCTTTTTTAGTGCCATTCTGCAAATGTTAGCATCATAGCCACACTGAACCAAGGTGGTAAATGTTTTGCTTGTATAACAGCAGCATGTTGGGATGATCATTGTGAATGTGTTAGTGGGGCTGTAGCCGGTGTCCTTTTCGAATTATTTGCAAAGCTGGATCTTTTGAAAGTTGATGGTGATTCTTTTTCTCAAAAATAAACTCGAAGCTCTCTCATGGTTCAGGGCAGGGCAATTGTTGTGATTGTATGTCTTTATTTCTCCAGAAACTTAATCTCCTCTTGCTTCTCTCATAATTGCAAACATCAGTCGCAGCTGTGTACTTGTGTTTGTCCCTCCACTCGTCATCCATCCACACAACACTCCAAAACCTGTGATACATGCAGTAGTCTATTAACAAAGTCTCAAACTGTATGTTAAGGCCCTTCATGTTAGCATGTTGTCGTTGGCATTTAGCTTAAAGCAGCACAGTGCCCAAGCTCAGACACACCCAGCTGTGCGCAATGCTGCACTCTTGTTACTGACTTAACAGTTAACTTTTTTTTTATTGTGAAACACTAACATCTACTCAAATGAAACAATCCAAGGAGGAGGATTCATCTCCTTTTTGTTCCTGTTCAGAGTTTAGGAGTTTGTCTGTGTCTTACCGGGAAGGCTGGCCAAGAAAAGACTGTGAAAGGAAACTGAAATAATTTTTACTCTCCTTCCAGGTTATTAAACGTGTTGGAGGTCATAGCCCCGTTCAAGCACTTCAACAAACTGCGAGAGTTTGTTCAGATGAAACTTCCGCCTGGGTTTCCAGTCAAACTCGGTATGTGTGTGTCGACCTTCCTCTGTGATTTAGTGAGTGGGTGAGCTCAAAGAGGAACAATCACAAAAATAACATGTTTTCTTCTCTCTTCTCTCCTTTCCAGACATCCCCGTCTTCCCAACTATCACAGCAACTGTCACGTTTCAGGAATTCCGCTATGATGAGTTCGAAGATTCTATTTTCTTCATCCCCAACGAATACAAAGAAGATCCCAGTCGCTTCCCTGACCTCTGACCTGTACACTCATCTGATGCAAACAGGAAATGACCAGCCAGCTGATATGCTTGGCAGGTGTTAAACAAAAAAAGAAAAGGAATCCTGTATTGTTTTATCCATACATATATATACTATCTGTATTTTTAGAAAAAGGGAACTGGTCTGATTGATCAGTTATCGTTCATTTTGTTGATGGATCCAAAGCAAACCAATGCAAACAGATGCTACATCTCAGTTACGGATGCATATCGGCGGCATTTTTTTTTTTTTTTTTTTTTTTAAATTTGTGACTTGAGTGATAGCTTTCATTGTAGTCGTTGTTCAATTCCTGAGCAGTCAAAGTGCTGCTCTCTGCTGCTGTTCTCTCCTGTGAAAGCTGTCAGAAGACACGGTCCGGACTCTTCATTATCACTATTTTAATATTTCCTCTTCCCCGAGGACTGACAACAGAGTTCTCATTCTTGAAACTGCACTGACAGTGTCATCTGTAAATAACCCACTTATCATCTGTTATTCATAGCAAAAAAAGATTCACAAATATAGCTATATCCTCAAACTGAGCTTAATATTCATTTATATATTATGTACTATATATAAATATATATACTCAAAGGAGTAACACTGTGTAGCAATACATTTCCAGTACTTAAGAATGTTTTTAACCAGCTGGGAGAAGGTTTAGCATAAAAACACATTCTTAACAGTTCGATATCCAAGCCTTTTTACCCTGTGCAGGAGGCGGTCTCCTGTGTTTTCAGGTTCGCTCATGTTACCTCTCGGCTGTCTCCATGTTCGTCGTGATAGTGTGGATTCTGTGCTCAGTGTGAGTGGATAATTGTACTGTATTGAGGGTCGTTGTATGTCCGTGTGTGTGCGAGAGAATCCGGATGGGATATCAGGTTAACTGTTCTTAGTTTAATACTGCACTGATATTAAGTATATTTAAGGCATGCTATGGCTGTGTTGGCCTACTGGAACACATGCATCTTTGAGATATATCCTGAACGTTTGTAACATTACCTGCAGACTTGTTGGTATCTAGATTAAGGAAAAATGGAAAATTGTAACACTAATACTTTGAAACACCTTTTAGTGCTTATAAATTTTCTCCTTGATTGTAGTCTGTGCATTTTCTTTCCTTTTATTTTGATTTTCTCTTTGTTTTTTTTTAACCCAAGGAGAGTAAAACTAAGCTGTGAAGTTGATATTGCTGGATATCTCCAGCGGTCCAGATGGGAAATAATTTGATCCATTAAGTTGTCTTTGGCTTCAGCTAATATGTACTGCAACCATACCTACTTCACATCCCTTTAAATAAAGCACCAGCATCATGTTTAAACTGACTTTGTGCAAGTATAATAAAAGACAGTATTGTATAAGAGACATCCATCAAAGTTTGGGCGACATTCATTTGTCATTTGTTGCACATTTGGCTATACTTAAGCATCTGTTATAAATATGTGAATATATTTGTGGGCAAGAAGCAGGAATGTGCTGCTTTGCTCTCTCTGAGGTTTCTATGAGTTTCTGTGACCAGAAATAATATAAAAATATATTAACTGAAGAGGATTTTATGCATGTTTTTTAGTAAAACGCATTTAGAATAAGGAATTTAAAGTCTTGCCGTACTATATGGGCTTTATTATAAAAGAAATCTTGAAAATCAACACTTTCAAATAACAAGAAGCAAATACTTAAACTGATTACAGAAGATGAAGCAGAAGCCTGAGGAACACATCACAACATTTAAAAAAAATGTAAAGATTCAATATATGAAAGAGTGACAAAATCTGACAACACAAGCTTAAGAAAAGCAAAGCCTACTTCCAGTTTAAACTGATTATATTTGTAAAGGCAAAAAGTGTATGATACTTTAAAGCAATGTGACAAAATCTTTGGGCAAAATTGACAATTCTGCACTTTACATTTGCAAAAAGAGTAGACGATCTCAGTGAGAAAACATTTCAATCTAACTTCACATTTTAGATTTATCCCAGTTGGGAGAAATTTAACATTTTCACAACCAAAAACAGAGTTAATAAGCAGGACGGACTACTTTAATCACTAACATCCATGTCCTCTTCATGGTGATCATCTGCTCCGTTGACTTTGGCCTTCACATGGCGAGCTGTGCCATTACCTTCTACAGAATGAGGAGACAAAGCAGAGTCGTCGGAATCCTTCCTGTTCTCCCTTTCCTTCTCGCTGTCGTAGCCTTGTTCCTCTTCATCATAATCCCTGGTGATCTGTGAAAGAAAACCAGAGGATTTGACATTTTAAAAGATAAACAACCCATTCAGATCTGGTTAACATCAGAAGACCAAAGTTTGCAATGTGTAAGAATGAAGACTAATTGTCATATGTACTCTACCTTTACATCTCCTTTGTCTCCATCTGATTTCCTCTCCCTCTCCCTCTCCCTCTCCCGCTCCCGCTCCCGCTCTCGCTCTCGTTCTCGTTCTTTGTCTTTGCTTTTCTTTTTCTTGCTGATGGAGTGCTCACGTTCCTCGCGACTACGGTCTTTATCACTCTTGCGGTCCTTGTCCCTTTCCTTATCCTTTTTCTTTTCCTTCTTGTGTCTGGAAAAAAAAAAGGAAAAGAAAAGAAAGTTAAACTTTAAACAAACCTTTTAAATAACAAAATAAAGAGTGCATTTACAGTAAATAATGTATTGGAAATGGTTACTGCTTATCAAGCTCTGAGCTCAGTGGCTATTTTCATTGTCAATAAGTCTACTAATACTGTGGGGGAGAAGACTGCATGCAGAAACCACCATGGTGACATGTTAGATTAAGAACTACAAACAAGTTGTTACTGCACCTCTGTGAACTGCTTACATCCAAAAAGCAGCCAACTTATTTTACCTGTTATGCTGTGATGGGAAAACCCCTTACAGCAAAAATAACTGACTTAAGAAAAACTTGGTACCAGTTTTAAAAGTCACACCTTCATGTAGGCAGAACATTTTTTTTAATGAAAAGCATATGTGGAAAAGGCCTACAAGACTCTCCTTTTCCTTATCGGTTCAGGTGTCCACACCAGAGTTTAAATGACAGCTTGATGCATCATCAATCATTGTTTATAAAAATTTCATTAGTAACAACCTGTTGATAAAATCCACTAATAATTTAGATTCATACACCAACCTTCGGGGAGACGGAGACCTGGAGTTTCTCCTTTTAGGAGACAAGATGGGGGAGCGGCTGCCACTTCGACTTCTTCTGCGTCTCCTGTGTAGCAGAAGAGGATGAGAGTTTACAATTTCATACTACACCTTAAACTGAAAGGAGCGATTGCACAAAAGTTTGTTTATATTTTTTTAGGCATTCTGTCTGAGCACAAGAAAACTTTTGCTGTACTTACCGACTCTGGCTGCGTGATCTTCTAGCTGTGCTGTAGCTTTTTGGTGGAGTTTTGGATCTTCGTCTCCCTGAGTCATCTTTCTTTCGATCTCTGTAAATAAATGTGACATAAGATCTCAGATCGGCTCCACTGCATCTCTAACTGTAACTGCTGTGAAGGAGGCTCAACTGTTAACGCACCTGGATCTGCTTCGAGATCGCCTGCCCCGGTCCCTGGAGTGGGTGTTTTTCTTCCGCGGACTTCTGGAGCGTCTCCTGTTTCTGGAGCTTGACCTCCGCCTTGATCTGCTCCTGGTTCGTCTGCAACCATTTAGACAATTTAGCTTTACACTCAAAATACAAAAAAAAATAAAAGAATTTCATCTCAACATTCCAGATAGCTTCCATTGGCCATCACCTGTGTGATCGGGACCTCCTTCTTCTGGACTTGGACCTGGACCTAGTCCTGGAACGAGTGCGCTTCTTACTGCTCTCCTTATCTGTAAAAAATAAATTAAAAATAGCTTAAAATCATCCGGGTATGATAAAAAAAAAAAAAAAACTTTTTTAAAAGTCAAAAAAGAGGAAAATAAATATGGCTGATAAGTCCTGATATGAAGCTTGTGTGCACTCACTTCCAGGTTCAATAGCAGCAGAAATGAGTGACTGGGCCTCTCTGACTCTCTTCATGGCTTCTTCGATTTCTTTATTAGAGGCATCAGCTTTTAAACTTGCACTTAGGTTTAAGCCAGCAGCCAAAGGATTCAGCCTAAACAAAGGATCACAATTTGTTGACATTTCTGCAAACATACAACACATTCTTTCTTCACAATTTAAAGCTATGTTAGGCCTAATTTTCAGGTGTCCTTGTACTGACTTACTTTGGATCTGTCATGAGCTTAAACAGCTGATCAGCAGCCTGTAAAAACAGTATGGAGACAGTTAAAAGTTACTACATGATGCTACATTTCTAACTTACGAATTTTTTAAAAAGTTTTCTAGTCAGTGTCATTCAGGTGAACCTCTTACCTGGGGATTCATATTGGGTCCTGGAAACCCAAATGCAGCCATTGCATCCATGTTTGGAGCTCCAAAAGGGTTCCCAGCCAGCTTGAGCAAAAATGAACACACAAAAATTAAAAGGTGCTTTTGTTTTTCTAATAAGATCTTTACATCTTACAAGCATTCAACTGTTAACACTGACGATGCTGTTAATGCCACATTTTGACGGATTAGATCACATGTCATTGATTCAGGTCCGAAGTGTAATCACACAAAGAAGATCACCCACTAATAACCAACACTAACACTAACCCTCATCCAAATTTTAAAAAAATAAAATTTAGAAAGAAGTTAGAGGTAATTTAAATGCTCAGACACAAATGCAAACCCGAATGTCTGTAGTTCTCATGGACAACAGATCACATTTGCTGACAAAGATTGTGTGAACTTCCAGAACTGCTCCGAATTGGACTTTGAGGTGGGCTTGTTTAGTCTATTAAACAGAGTGTGATGTGACAAAAAACTATAAAAAAAAAAATAAATAAATAAATAAAAAAATTTCTCAAATGAATCGAAACATGATTTCATGGTAAACAAATAACACATAGCTATAGTAAAAGTTGAAATATTTTTAGTTTATTCAGTATGAAAAAATTTTTTTCCCCATAGTAAGTGAAAGGAAAGGCTTACAGGTGGGTTGGGGATGGGATTGGGAGTTGGAAGAAGTCCTCCTCCTGGCAGAATTCCTGCAACGGCATTTGCTGGCGCCAACAGTGACAAAGCTTTAGCCTCATCTGGAATAGATCCTACAGGAAAATAAAAAGTTGCATTAGAGGAGAACTTTGCACACATCAACTACAGAGAAGACATGTTGGAGAAGACAAAGCAATCAAAAAGTCTTCACACTGCATTTCTCCATTTTAGGTTCAAATGGTTACCTTACAGATCTGAGAAGAGTTCCCTTAATTCAACATAATCATTGCAGTGACATAACTATTGCTGGAATACATGACACTACTCCAATGAACACTGCCAAGAATATATCACCTGAATGTGTTTTTTAAGTCATGAACCAAACGTTAGCAAGCACAGCTGCTTCTCCAGTTGGGTGTGCCCTCAATTTTCATTTAGACGTTTACTGAAACAAGCGACTCACGATGGCGGCTTCGCTACTAAAAGCACACAGAGAAAAATCGAGATACACACAACAAAGAGAATTTTAGGGATTTGGCAAGAACACACCATACAAACTATTAAGTGTCTACTTACCAAAAACACAAAAGTCAGATACACTAAATAACAATAGCAGAATTCAGGGTGGGTAGCGTGCCTGCTGTACATTATTGTTCGAGTATCCTTACCTGCCACTGCATCAATAAACCAAACCTAGGCAGAGGATAACTGTTTGATTAGTCTATGCTATCACAGTCTAATCAAAATAATTTTAAAATCTTTGCCGTTTGCCCCTGATTATTTTGGCTCTTTTTAAGGCCCAAATTATCACATAAACACCTCATAAATCACCTCACAGTAAATCCACCCACAAAACAACTCTCTTACAAAAAAAACATGACCTTAATATGGACACACAACAATGACAACATTCAAATAAAAGAGCACACTGAAGAGAGAAATTGCTGCAGGAGACAAAACTGTTGGATGGTATTTTCAGCAGGGCCTGGTATACAGGACTGGCTGAGCCAGGAAAAAGAACTGTAAAACACAACAACAAAAGAAGACCACTGTTAAAGAGAATACTGTTTGCCAACATTGTGTCATGTCCGGTGGGCATCTTAGACAACTTTAAGATGGATGCAGTATGAATAACCAGTCTTTGATTAGTGTTGCCTTTGTCGAGTCCCTGAAGTAGCTGCTCACATATGGTTACGTCAGTATGTGCAGCGTCAGTATTTGCACAAGAGATTTTTCACACCTGGTATGTTTGTAAAGCCTTTTGCCACCAAACAAAAATAACTGCTTCTCAACGCTTTTAACTTTTTAGGAGCTTTTTCACAGACTTTTTTTTTAGGATAAGGCTGCTGGTATTCAATTTTTGGTTATTCTCAACAAATCCAGTGAAAAGACTTATGCCAACAATGTGGTAGTCCCTCTCTCAATACTCTGAGTACTATACCCAGTCTGAGGCTTTCAGCCACAATTTCATTTCCTAACAACAGAACAGAAACATATATCATTTATCCTTGAAAGATAAAAGGTTAATTTCCCTTAACAGCTGAGAACCGTGCTTTTTAGGAAAAACGACCCAAATGGAAGTAAATCCTCCATTTGATGGGGACTATTTTCAGTAGCAGATTATGAACATTAGGTGCACTACAGACTATTTAGGGCTGCAAAACTGTGCCTGTAGTATCATTTGCCTTTTATATTCTATCATGTCACTCAGTGCAACAATGTGGCTCAATGATCTACTTTTCATAGTTTCAGGACAACAATGCTCTTTTGGTCTTTTCATGGGGATTTGCTGACATAGAAATCAGGGATATTGCCAGCCTTATCCATTAAGGAACAATATTTTAGCCATACAATGAATGGCTAAGCCGTGCTCAAAGTATGGGTATGTCCCTGATATCTGATCTTGACACTATACCACCTAGAAAAGATAAATGAGACAGAGGGAAAGAGAAAGAGAAGGCAGAGAAAGAACAGAGGACACAAAAAGAGTGGGGTGGGACTTGAATGCTTGCTGGCCTTTGCAAATGACTATAATCCCCTGTTGGCAGGCAGAGGACCACTTTCAGCCATCAACGAGGGGGCTGCTTTTGCCTTCTTCACTACAAAAATCACACACACACATACATACACACACACAAATAACAGAGAGAAGTTTAACAGAGGATAGTCCAATATGGGGGAAAAATAAAATGCATATGGTTAGGAGTTTCAACAACTTCACTTTAAAATTTTAAGGGTGTCTCTGGCTCTGCAGCTTGATGGTAATTAGCGCTCTGTCTGTAGAACAGAATTTTGGTATACTGCGCTCTCTATATACAGTACACTGTTGTTTTTGGTTAATACATAAAATTTGATATGCATTTCCCCAAAGAAATAAATCCCAGTTAATTGAGAGAATATCATTGTTGTGGTGAAATACGTGATTTTTAATACCACAGCATACCAAAAATCTGACTGGTCCACTTTAAACACTTCTTACAGACAATGGGAGAAAACCATGATACCAGTATCATTCAAGTTGTCTCAGAAAGCTCACATAAACAGGCTGGGGCGAGCTGAATTGCGCACTTCACAAATGAGATAGATGAAATCCTTTGTACGCTTACATTTTCACTACTCAAGAGACATGTCATTCAGTCAACTGGGTCCACTCATACAAGGGAATAATGAAAAGACAAACCTTCAGCAAATGGGACAACAATCAGCGCTCTGTCCACAAACACGGTGTTCGTTAGATGCTGAGACACTCCAACTGACTCTGGCTCCTGGAACTTAACAAAGCACACCCGCGAGGTCACTGGCATCGGAGAGTCACTATTAAGAAAGTTAAAAAAATACTCATTAAGTAATACAAAATATCAGTCTTGCAATTCATTAAAACACAGTTACTCAGTTATATTTGAAAATGTATTCAGTGTATCCTTCAAAACAGGATCTAGTCAGTCATTTGAACAAAATACTGCTATAGCGATAATAAATGTGTACTTTGGATATGGGCCATGGTTTGAGTCCCCTGACTACAACTTCCTATCTGAATTTATCATATTCTTACTTGCGAGTTAGCCCAACTACAGAGTGAAACTGACAAACAACCAAAATTAATCAAGACATTTATCAAACA
This sequence comes from Acanthurus tractus, assembly GCA_029783725.1. NCBI lineage: Eukaryota > Metazoa > Chordata > Actinopteri > Acanthuriformes > Acanthuridae > Acanthurus > Acanthurus tractus. Next base: position 14,374,381 of record JAQNCA010000004.1, read on the forward strand.
AAGTGTCGATCACTTCCAGGCCCCAGCTTTTAAAATGTGGGCATTTGCTGCTCTTTATCTTCTCTACTTTCAATTATCATGGGTTTTGAACTTTTGATTTGGATAAGTTAAGACTGTTTAAATTCATTAAACACATATCAACGTCATACACCAAGCGAAAAATAATTGTGGTAAGGGGAATCACTGACCCAAGAGGTCAAATATGTGATATTGAAATCATAACACAAACCATACTTTTGGCTAACTTAGACATCCATACTAACTCACAGACATTGATACTTAAGAGGAGACGAATTTTGTTTTCACCATTGTTGAAGCATACCATAGTATGCCATAGTTTACGTAACGCATTGAAGCAGAAAGTGTTGTAAATTTATAACAAGACTGTACATAATACATTCGTTGCCACATTTTAGCCCCCCATATCTGTAGTAAACGTTTGCGTAATAGTATAACGTGTGATCAACAGGTCAGATTACGAAGAATGTGTTACTTCAGTTGGCGTTAGCCAAACGTTTGAGGTATTATGTTACTATTAGCTTGTTAGCATTTCAGGCCTACGTCCTACGTCATTGTAACGCACAAAAGTATCTTGTTAGCCTCTTTGGAGAACCACAGAGCTAATGAATGCATTTACACTTAAGCAAATGAGCAAATCTACACTTAACGTCAGTAAACTCACTCTGGAGGAAATAACTTCAGTTCCTCGATGGTTCCCAAAAACCCGAACAGTGTTCTCATTTGTTCCGACGTCGTGCTTGGTGACACATTAGTCACCTGGACCACTTTCGTGGTATAATTCATTTTTTCGATTAAACCAGTTTAACCAACACTGTTGTTGACAACTGCTCTGAAGTTAAATAAATTAACGGGTATCGAGCAGTTTTTAAATCAGCTTGTTTTAAGACAATTCGCAGGCTAGGAGTTAGCTTCTACTACGTCAACAACCGTGGTATCCCGCCGCCATCTTGTGATTCCGGTACGCGTATGGTTGAACTCTGTGTGTGTGTGTGTGTGTGTGTGTGTGTGTGTGTGTGTGTGTGTGGGGGGGGGGGGGGGGGGGGTTAAATATAAAAAAAAAT